>CALNHX010002813.1:0-167141 GCA_940337035.1 Agriotes lineatus
TAATACTGTTAATTATTTTATCCTCATCAGTGTTGTTATAGACCCTTAACCAAATTAATTTTAGTATCGTTAAGAGCTTCATTACCGCACTCAGTGCGGTAATGGATAGATATTACCGCACTCAGTGCGGTAATATAATATTACCGCTCTCTTTTTGTATAAAGAAATACATTGAACCAGAATTTATTGGTGAAGATAAAATATTGAACAATACACGTTTGCTTATGGCACTTAATGAGACTCGTTTGATTGCTGCAAAACTTGGCTCACCACCTCGTTTTTGGCAGTCAAACTCGTGTCGTTAAGATGCTCATAATCAAACTTGTATCGTTAATATCTATTACACGTAACACATAATAAATAATGTTCTTAAAAATACGTAGGGGTGGAGGGGGCAGATTTAAATTTTTTTAATTTATCGCTAACCGGCTAGTGCAGAATTCGGGGCACATTCCTCTCCTTTTATTTGCTTCCCTTGAAAATTTAACTATTGTTACTAGAGAAACATGGTTAATAATAATTAATATTAACAATAGGAGGGGGATGTGTTCCGGATTCTGCAGTTTTGTTTGTTTGTTTGTTAATGGACAAGGTCTAGGTATGCAGAGTACCAGGTACCTTAGACATCGACTGTTTTGGTCATGTGGTCAAAGTCCTACTTAGAATTTTGGCGAGACTAAGGAGTTCCAACCCTAGCAAAGGATCTTTTACATGCTACACATCGCAGTAACATGGGACCCACGGCTTTATATCATTTCCGAATGATGGCATGCTGTAGAGGTTTTCATCTGTATTTTTTATTTTTGAAAACCTCACCGGGACCGGGAATCGAACTCGCGACCCTTAGATCAGCAGCCAGGATGCTTACCACTGAGCTACCTGAGTAGCTGTCTTTTTCTTAAAGTAATAGAACACATAAAGTCAAGAATAAGGTGTACTGTGGATGACCCTATTTTAGTATTAAATGGCTGTTTGCAAAAACAATTGGCTGCTAAGCCATCCACGAAAAACAAATAGCATTTCTCATCTTACGGGAATTGTGAAAGTGCATTTAATTTGTCGTTCATAAGAAAAAACCTTATTGCAGGGTTTGAAAAACTTTGAATATGCCATTTTCAGCCATTTGCTTCGGTAATAGACAAAAGTAATATCAGTGCAATTGCTACTGATGAATATGTTTCCAACACATCTCAGCAATCAATCGTGATGACACCGCACATTTCAACAATCAATCGTGATAACACAAGAGTCCATTCGACCATTTCCCAAAGCAAGTGAGAGAACAGTGTAGCCATCAGGTAGACCCAGAAAGAAAGGAACATCTCGAGTGTTAACGGATTGGTATGGTATAGTAAATGCATCATAAACTATAAATCGTTGTTCGCACTCAATTTCGGAAAAACTGATAGAATGTTTTTTTATTCCCCAAAGCATTTCATTATTGTTCGTCACAGGGCTACTTCAGTTTTTTTCAAGTATTTAGGGAATACCCCGATAATTTTACTATAAAATTTAAAATCGTTGTCCACCCTTTCTGAAGATGGTATAATAGTTATACTCCACAAGTTTTAGTTATGAAAGGACGACAATTATAATATACCTACATTCAAAAATTATTGTCTGCATCTAGTTTTGTAGATACAACTTAACGTTTCTTATTATAAAATGTATTTCCTAATACTAGTGCTGATCACGTGAGCTTGTAGTCTTTAATTTTTTAGTAACTCAACTTATGTTTAGTGACTGGGAAGGCAGTTCTATCATAAACTCTAAAATCATTGTCTGCATCTAGTTTTCTAAAGGCATTGCACCGCTCGTTATTCTAAAAGATATTTTCTATCACTGGTGTTGGTCACGTGAGCATAGAAATACTTACTTCTCAATAACTCAACTTCTATTCAGCGGTTGGGAGGAACATTTTACCATAAATAAAATTCATGCAACCACTCGTATAGGAATGTTAACATAAATTACAAAATCATTGCGTATATCCGGTTTTGCAATGTCAATATAACGTTTGCTATTATAAAAGATATTTGCTAACACATTTAGAACTCATCTCGATAACTCAGAAGCGGAGTGGTCAGCGACTGAGATGGCAATTTGACTATCAGTCCTGAATTTAATCTTATATTTCAGCTTTGGAAAAGCTGATGTAATGCTTGTTATTTTAAATTCTATGCCTAAACTGTGATATTGGGTAACTAACCGTTTATTTTTCAGTAATTAGGTTTCTGCCTGGCAATTTTTCCATAAATTCTATAATAATTTTTAGGTTTTTAAAACCAATGTAAGATGCACGAGTGTTTTTTTTAAAGGTATTTATTAACCATACTATTAGAGGTGAGCTTATAAACATTTATTTTTCATAGAATCGATTTTTATTCAACAACTAGTTGATATAGATACCGAATTCTAATAATATTTTTATATTCAAATGACTGCTGCAATTTTTTTTATCACAGATTATAATATTACTACTTGTCAGCAATTTTGTTGGTAGGGCCAACCGAACGCAAAATTAATATTCTACCCCCTTACAGAAAAAGACAGATTCAGGCATGCTGAAAAATAAATATTTCACATATGGACTGGTAAAATACATCATCAGTGAAAAAAAATACCAAACTTTACAGCCTAATAAAAGATAATGCAATTAATCGCGTATCTCCCTTTTATTTTTCTTTTAAATGTATAATTTTCCCAAAAAATTGCTTCTCCATTCATTGAGAATTAAGCTTCTTCAGATGAAATTAGTAAATAATATGTGCAATATAATAATAATAATTTATTGCTAGGTCTACCTAACTGCTTCATTTCAAACTTTTCTTGGAGCAAATACGACGAAAAATATATATTTATGTATTAAGGGAGGTTTTAATATGTTTTTACCCATAGGTTAATACGGTTACAGATCAAGGGCCTTTGGCCTGAGATCAATAAGTAAACCGAAGGTAAAAAACATGAATATCTCCAATGGTGCATACAATATTTTATTGACTAGCATATCAGCAAAAATAATATGGCATTTAAAAAAGTACATTTAAAATAAGAATACGTAAGTACCATTAAGAATTTCCTGAATGTATAGTTGCTAAGACGTTTTTTGTAGTTGCAATGTTACCATGAGATCGAGGGAGAAATAATTTGAAAAATCTCTCGGGAGCTATGAATAGCCTTTCATATTTTGCATCTATGATGAAAGTGAACAATATCATGTTGCTAGTAAACAACTGTTATTTATAAGATTGGTAATTTTATTCATTCAATAACTGCGTGAAAATCCAAGCTATAATAATTAATTCAAGTAGCGATTAATATTAGGAGAACTATTAATTAAAACGCATGAATGTGATTAAAATAACACGCTTCAGCTTGCGACCTCGCGTACCGATAATATCCCTGGACACGGAGGTACTGGATGAAGTCACCCTACCTGCCAAAGTTGTAAACATCGATATCGGAAACTCCAGATGCGCTATCACAGCCGCAGTCGGCCTGCTTACGCCAAACGAGTGGCTCCGATTTACTGCTAAACAAGCTATCTTTAAACCTACGTCTTTCACCGCTCTGTGCCCACTGCAGACCATAAACTGTAAAAATGTTGGGCCACTCCGATCTTGCCCCAATGCGTCCGTGAAAGACAGCAAGTGCTTCTCGTACAGTTTTTATTAATAAAAAGTTACTCGTGGTTTGTTTAAGTTTTAAGATGAGAAGCATGATAGAAATACTAGAATTGGTTATAAGTACGATATAAGCTAATAAATCCATCTCAAGAATTCAGTATCTTTATCGCTTTATATCTTACAATAGAGATATATTAATTTAACCTAGGTTTAAAAAACTACAATAATTCAACTTGTTCTTCTTGCAGTAATATCTTCTATCGAAACCGGCGCCTTAGTCTTAGACATCGCAGCACGTAATAAATATTTGATTAGTTAACCGAACGAAGTTTGTAAATTCTTTAACAAAGAAGTTCGTCTCGTCCAGAATGGCGTTTTTTTTCAATTTTACCTTGCATGACTAGATGCAGAAGCTAGTACTCAAGTTGCAGGACAGTAACGAACGACTTGACAATAAAACAGTATAATTAAGTAATTGAAGTTCGTTTTTCAGGGCAGAATATTAAAAGAAAACTATTTTATTAAAGCCTTTATTTCGGAAAGCTTTATCAAGGCAACCACAATAAAGTTTACAGTTGTAGATATATCAATAAGAAAAAACAATTGTTACACTTATAGGGTTACGGCGTTGAATGATCAAGTCTATAGTTCACTCGATCATTGCTGTGAGTACTTTATAATAGAGCTATAGAACAAAAAACACGCATATATATAGTTTGGTACATCAGGTTAGAGGTTCAAAAGCAATGCTTAGAAGGTCCGATCGCCATTTTGAAGTACTAACCACCACTGTCTGTAAGTATAACAATTGTTTTTCTTTGTTGATTTCTCTTCAACTGTATGCTTTATTGTAGTTGCCTTGCTAAAGTAATGAAGCTTTTCGAAAGATTAGCTTGGATAAAAGGGTTCTCTTTTGACTTACTGCCCTAAAGAACGAATCGCAATTATTTAATTACACTTTATAACTATCCTTATACGGGGGATGTTCAAAATTGTCCTGGACTTTTTATATGTGTGGCACTAAATGAAAAGCTATGGTCAAGCCTGTAACTAATAATTAAAGTATCTGTGTTAGCAATATTCAAGCAAGATTATTTTTCATTTCAATAAAGAATGGATATATACTCAACATGGCGTTAATATGTCAAGTTTTATTGCTCAACGCATTATTATAAAATTTATGTATTGTGATTGTGAAACAGCAACCAATATCTATCCCCGCCAACAACAAAAAATTGGAAAAGTGGGCATTTCACGCAGTTTAGTATTTGAGTGGTGTAGAACGGTCAAATATGGTGTATCCTTAGAACAGAAAATAGACAGGAAGGCGCATTTCTTTTAACTTGGCTGTAACATTTAGGCGACGGAAGTGGCCATTTTGAAAACCCATGTATGACTAATCAGGTGTGATACCTGTTTGACAGTTGTGGGTTTTAGTTAGTTTGATGCTAATTTTGGATTTATTAATGAATTTTTAAGTTGATCTAAAACGTATAAAGAGTGTTTTGGACAATGGGTGTCCGATCTTAGGTAGTACAATTGCTATAAAAGCGTTTAGGTATGTGTATGAACTCGTGTGAACGATTTTTTGGAAACTATGGTTAGTTGTGCAGCTTGTGGCTGCTCTCAGACCACAAATAACAGGAGTTTGGACATTACATTCCATCAGTAAGTATTAATATTACTTTTCACTTCAAATAGAGAAATAATTTCTCTGAACATATCATTTGTCATACGTACTTGTACACATCAATAGTCATGGGCATAGAAGGGAACTATAATAGGGTCATTATTTGTAATCATACAGTCTGAGGCAACAATTTAAATTACAGGCAGTGACTGAAGCCACACAAACTCACATATAGTCATAAATCACATAGTGTAAAGTGCACTTAATAAAACTGTTGAAATTGTTTGCTGCAGATGCACCCTCTCGATATGATACGCCACTGGCAAAAGGAAACAACCATCCGCCATTTTGAAAATCTATCGCGGTCGCACGGATTTCTTACAAATGCGGCTTCCTGCCTATTTTCTGTTCTAAGGGTGTATCGAACATTTCACATGCTGCATGTCCTGTAACTGGGGTAACTCCGGCGAACATCACACGTTTAATGAGCTTATTGGGAATGATCGAAGAATTAAAGTCCGTAATTTAGTTGAAATATTAAAAATTAGTATTGGTAGTGTAGAAGTCATCATCCATAAGCTCAAGTTTAGCAAACTTAGCCCGCGATGGGATCTCAAAAAGCTCTCGCAAGATCAGAAGGAGAAACGTGTTGACATTTGTCGAAAACTCCTACACCATTTCCAAATAGTTCGGACGTATCCTCTTCTGACTACCACCTGGTTGGTCTAATTAAGGAGCATTTGACAGGCAAGAAATTTAACTCTAATAAACAGGTAATGGCAACGGTGGAAACTTATTAGTTGCGCATGCAAACAAAGACTTTTTTTCTAAAATAAAAAGTGCAGGTCAATTCTGAACATGCTTCGTACATAACCTGTTTAAAATATTGTAGTTCTTTTCTTTGAAATTTTTCTGTATAATATAATTCAGCAGCTGCAATAGCAGTGCAAGATTTAGAATTTAGATACTTATAGTATTGTCTGCACCAAACTAATATGAAATTTGTGATTCTATAAATCATATACAGTATGATCGAAAACTTTTAACCTCTAGAGGACTGTGGAATTATTTTGTCAAAAAATTTTGTTGGCAGTCGTGGTAGTAAACGGCACATTGGCATTTTATATCTGTCAGTTTAAGGTTATGTCAGGTTTGTCATTTCAACAAATACAAACATTCTTGTTGAATACATAAAAATTTTAGTAACAAAAACAACTACAGCTATTCAAAATGATTTGCATTTTCCATACACAGCACCACCTAGTGCTCGGCATTAAACATCCTGTAAAAGTTAAGTTTATCTGTCAAAATTCTATAAGTTATGTTATTAAGTAGCCTTACACCACTATCAACATAAATTTAATTTTTTTGAAATCCACAACCCTCTAGAGGTTAAAAGTTTTCGATCATATGGTACTAATATTCGTATGGACTACGTGAGCTTGCAAACAGTTTTTGGGTAGACAAATAATGCCATAAAAATCCAAAATAGTTTTTTGCATTCAGTTTTAAAAAAATTGATGGTGTGAATTTTCCAGAAGGCTTTATATGCACCTCTATCATTCACAAAAGCTACAAATGCGTCTTTCCATTTTTCAAGTTGTTTAAAGAAAGTTGACGACACATGATGCACCTATAAATGTATATATCTATAAGATATTAGATTTCGTTCATATTGAAAGTGCATTCATGATTTCAATAGATTGATTTTCAGGAAAACCGAGTGCATCTGTATCCAACGTAGGATAAACCCGGTTCTAGTTAGGCGCTTGAATGTTAAGTGGGAAATCAGCGCTACGTGCAATACTGAGGTTTAACCCGCATGCGAAACTATGATTGAGGCTTTCCAGAAACAATCGAGATCAACTACTACACACATTTGTTTCGCACATTTTGAACCCTCACATTAGTATAAAAGCTCACCATTCCGAGAGTGGTCTCTTGGATGAGTTCTATCCTTTCCGCTTCCATGTCCTGGCAGCAGTAAGCTACATTATCTTTACTGTTATGCTTGTAGAAGTGTAATTGTAATTGTTGTTGTTCATGCTGTTGCTAATTTGAGCGCACTGCAGCCGAGCAGTCGTCTTATCAATCATTTTAGTCGATTGCAGTTTCCTTAGTTTCCATCCGCTCATGCAGTTAAATGGAAATTCAAGCTCCTCTGCAGGTAAAACATGTGAAAAATTGTATCCATATTAATTTATTGCTTTCTTGGAATGTATATTTAGTAGTTTTGTTACTCTTGATCACGCCAGGACTCTGCTTGCATTTGGAACATTTGAACTACTTAATGTTGCATTTGCATTGCCATTGTAAGCTCAATTGAATTTTTGACCATTTCACGTTTCTAAAGCACATTTATAGCATGCGCCGTATTTGATGATCGTGCAAACCATGACGTAACACACAAAATTAAAGTGCTTATCTGATAAGCGGTTTGGGACTTTTCAAATTTAGCTGACACAAAGGGACAGTTGCGTTCATTAAAATAACCTACTTTCTGAATTAATACTGCGCATACAGCTTATGTCTGTCTATCTTTTTCTTCCTCGGTGCTCTTTAATAAACTTTTTTTAATCGCATGTTATAACCGAAGTTTTCAACACCCCAATAACTCAATTACATTATATCGATTTGAGATTCGTTTTAGATTTAGTTGGGCACTGTTACCTTTTATACCACCGTAGCGTAGCGGTGATGAATGACCTAAAAACGTCTTTCGTGCAAGAGAAGGCCATAAACTAAAATGTGACTTAAAGTGCACTACTAAATCAGCCAGTAAAAGTGGAGTTGGTGATGTGACAATTTAAAAAAGGTATTAATTGTACGCGTGCAATCGGAAACATTTGTAATGTCAAGAGTGATTGGTGTCGTCGAGTTGAACAATCAAAACTAACTTGTCTAAACGTCACGATGCAATTTCTAGCTCAGCCGCAGCTATTTCATAAAAGCAAGGATATCGGCCAACAAACCCTTTTGCCCCAAATAGCAATAGACCAGGCGAAAAGGGAAAGTCAACCCGGGTGGACAACGGTCGTAAACGCTCGAAATGGGAAAGTCCTTTTCGACGGAAGTTATTTCAACCTCTTGTGCTACAATACAGTAAAAAGACCTTAGCTGGACAATCCTATTGTACTCAAAAGAATAGGAAATATCCCTTCCATTCAAACGCACCCTATATAAACGCAAGTAGCTTAGTTTTCGAGATCACTTTTACGTAACAGCAGATCACTTCGCTTAATATCACTTGGCTGTCTGCCGCTTCCGCTGGACTCAGTCGTCTGTCGCCGTCGCTGAACCCAGCCGCCTGCCGTCTTCGTGGAACTTGGACGTCGAGCCGCCGTTCCCGAGAAGACGATCATCGCCCGCACCTACAGCCTACGCCTTCCCCGGACGTCGAGCCACTTCAGCCGCCGCCCCCGAGAGGACGATCAGTGCTCGCTCTTGCCGTCTACGTCGTTCCCAGGACGCCGAGACACTTTAGCCGCCGCCCCAAAAAGGAAGACAAGCGCCCGCTCCTGCAGCCCCAGCCGCTTCTAGGACGCTGCGCCGTTCAGCCGCCGCTTCCAAAGGATCTCACCAGCATCCGACCACGGACGCCAATCCGCCATCTTCTTTCTATTGGTTACCCGTATATGTTGTCTAGTTCTAAGTTAATCTGTACAAAATAACTATAATAAATTCTTCTCCGATTAATCAACTGTTTAGCAGAGCGTAACGCCTCCTCCCTTCCTTTGCTTGCCGCCATTTTTACAACCGCCACCGTTGAGCTAGTTGGAGGTGTGTTAAAATATATGTCGATTTTACTTACACATGCTTCGACTTCCTATTTTTCCAATCCAAATACCTTTCTTAAATCATACGACCTCTTCCTCTCTTTGCAGTTTATCATCCCCACTGCAGTATTTCTTTCTTCCATCGTCTTACTACGATTTCAGTTTGACTGCGTATCCTATTACATATCTATCAGCTTTATTCTTCGACTGATATACTAGTTTCTAACGTAGTTTATTAGAATTGTACTTAAAATTTGTATATCTATTGCCCTCTGCTTCTTTGCGATAATGTTTGGATAAATATAATTTTGGTGAAGCGTGTGACTTCCTCTAGTGCAAATTTTGCTCAGGCCAAGCTTTTGCGACAATCACTATTTCCCCAGCTCTGAAATGCCAACATTGTTGTTCAAAAAGGAGCTGGACGAGTTATCCAAAAGCAATTTAAATACTTACCGATTAATTCGTAGCGTTTGGAATAGTTCTCTTTCTGTCCAGCGTTTAGTAAAAGGTTCCAAGCGCTTGCGGAGAAGTTTCAGTTAAAATTCCTAATTAGCATCCTCCACGTGCTCACTCGGCATTCGGCCGGCTTTACAAAGCTAAACAGGGATACCTAATTCAATGTAGGCATGCATTGTCATCCTGGTCTAATACCAGGACGTCGGCAGATGCATACCTCGGCTGTGAATATGACATCCGGACATAATTAACAATTAAGGTAGTCCATGCTGGCAATAAATCACATCAGCGTCTATTATTCGATTCCCGCCTGTACCACACTTTAATGCATCCATTTAGGCCGCAAAGTGGGCCGTTGTGCCCCCATTATCGGTTTTAAAATTACATCCTCTGGCGAAAACTTTTAATAAAGCGTCAGCGATGGTAATATGACAGGAATTTGCCCGGTGGGCATTTGTATTTCGGCTCGTTCGCATGATTTATGGCGCGAACGGCGTTTTGTGGAAGAAATTCGGGCTAACAAAGGGAAAGATTCGGTTTCAGCCGGAATTAACTCCTATTGAGAACCAGGCATTCCTAAATTGACAAATTGGCGAGTTTAATTGCTTAATTCTGTTAACCTTGCACTAAAGTTCTAGTGCAGATGACAAAATTGCAACAGCTTACTTAAAAAATATTCAATGAAATGTCTGAACTCATTGTGTGTTGTTAAGTATTGGTTCAGAACACAACAGATGTATGACCTATGACACCAGTTATAAGCCGTTCACGATCTTTTTGGGTCAGGTGAGGCTATGACCATCTAGTAATTTTGTTGGCAGAACCTCTGTTGCAACTAAACTCCCTCATAGAAATTGACACTTTTTGTATTAGGTTAGGTTGTTTTCAGTTTAAGGTTATATTTTCTGAATAGGTACATTGTTGCCGGATATTCTCTAGTCTCCACATCCACTCGCGTTCTTTTAAATTTGGTCTGTCCTTTTTAAATTGGAAGTAGGATCGTTTGATGGAAATTTTTAGTTGTAACAAAATTATTTTGGGCATTTTAACTTTTCCTTTGACGGTAATTGAAATGATTTTTTCACATTTGATAAATCATTTATTTTCTTACGAATATTAAAATAATAAATCTGGCAATGTGGTGGCAAGAAAATGTCGAACAGACACTGACAAAAAAAAGTTCCATTCGCTACATCACCGAGTCAGTCCAACATGAAAAGAAGTATGCCCAAGTATGACCATCATTGGTCAACTATTATATTATGGGCAGTTTTACAGTACAATTATTTAGCTGTGAATTATTGTGAAACACACCGGAGAACCATACGAGGTGGTCAATATATGACAAAAGTTAGCGTAAAAAGGGATAAACGGCGAAATAGACATTAAAAAAAAACAAGCGGTGCCGAATATAAACTTAAAAATCTGGTGTGATACACGCACACAACTTCCTTTTACAGTGATCTTATAATTAGCCAAAAATTTGATTTTAAATTTTTGAGCATTCATAAAAAAAATTCAAAAATTACGAAAACGGTACAAAATAGAGCGTTAGTTGAAGAAACAATTTTTTTCTAGAATTCTATGCTGAATTCAAAAATGTAATAATATACCGGGTGTTCTATTTAAAATAGGAGTTAATACAAAAATTGAAAAAAAACAAAAGAAACCCATTTTAGAAGTATTCAACTGGAAAATTACCTATCTCACATCACGTTTGAAAATAATCGTTACAGCCGTTTTTGAAAAAATCGAAAAAAACTGAAAAATCACAAGAGTAAACACCTACTTCCGGTTATGCGATTTTCTTCAAAAGCATGCGGTCGCATCTACATAGTACACAAAACTTATATATGAAGTTTCAACGCCATACCTCTTTTCATTTTTGAGATATTCGGTTCACAGACAGACAGACAGGCACACAGACAGACCAATAAAAAAATATGTTTTTTGTGTTCAGGGGACTCTAAAACGTGAAGATCTGTTTTAAACTCAATTTCGAATTTTTGGGGTGAATCCAATACCTTTATTGTAAAAGGAAGTAAAAATTATAGTGAATGATCTTGTTCCAAATTACCGTGATATAAATACGAACAACAGTTTTACTAAACGAATAATATACCGAATAAAAGCGCTCGGTACCGATTCAGCTAAGTTTAGGATCCTAGTTAAAATGTGTTCAAGTCCAATATTATGTATTAATTAGGTTTTAAAGACCGCCGGTTAGCTGCTACCGCAGGTGCGTATGAAGTATAGTAAAATACCTCTGACTTGAGCACTTTCTCACATACGTACTATTATTATAAAAGGGGGTTGTAGAAGGGCAGCTTTTCCTCAGTGTGCGATGTGGAGTTCGCAGAACAGATAAAAAGTACCAAGAACCACTCACCCAGTGTTGAAGATTATGTGAAGAATATTGAAAATTACTTGAAGAATATTTCAATATTACATGAATAATACTTGAAGGCTTGAAATAAATCCAATAAAATTAAGTGAAAGTAGGGCAATAAACAGTTTCGTATCTGACATTGTAAGAGGCCCAAAAATGAATTGCCAACGAAATACTGTTATAATAATGGATCGAGCAGAAAGGTGTAGGGAGCTACAAAACCCAATTACACATACCAATTCCGCACTACATTGGCGACAACTTTAGTCCCAAATATAAGTGAGGGGAATATCTAAATTTTAAAATTAATATTTTTATGCACAATTAACATTATCCAATAAGTTTTTAATATTAAATGACGCGGAAAATTGTTCTTTTTAATTTAGTACCACTACCATTTTTTCCCATAAAAATGGTGAGCAGGAATACGCTTAACCGTCATAAGCCATGTAAATAGCCTATGTTCAGAGGTATGATCTACCACCCGGTATATAGAGATAGCAGAGAGCTGTAGTTCCAATGACTAATTTATGACAGTGGTCACTCTTCAAGGCCAGTTTTTTAGCTTAATATGCTGCTTCGCTAAAACATTTTTTGATAAATTTTTCCTAAATTCTGGCTCTAATTATAGTGTACAGTTATTAGATACAACATCTAAGTGTGAGCTGGATACAAAAGGAAGCCGCATAAAGCCACTCCCAGCCACTAATAATCAGCCGTTACTGTTGTGTATACACCATTTTATAATTACTAACTTAATTCCCTTCTTTAGCAACCCCATAGTGTAGCCCGAACAAGCTCCACCAATTACTGGCCTTTGTTTTCTCCGCCAAGCCAAACAACGCTGATTGACAGTTGAATGCACAAGGCGGTAAACTGGAAATGTTCGGCGAAATTTTATAATTATGAACTTGCCGTAGGGCCGAAGTTTCGGTGGCTTCCTGAAACCTCGGGCTGCCGAAGAGCGAGCAAATGAAAGAAGCAAAACAAGCTCATTTATTAGGGTCATTCTTCAGTGAAACGCTATCCCGAGGCGAGAACTTCGCGGTAGTTAAGGCCAGCAGTCAGAAGTTAGTCTTTCGCCACTCACTCAAGTGCATTTCCCCGAGAAACAGGCGAGGATATGCCATTTGTCATTTCGCGAGCAAATAAATTTCCAGCTCCTTTCGCTAAGGAACTTACGTGGCGTTTCTGCATTGCGATTAGCTGGCGAGGTTCTATGAAGTGCCTTTCTATTGTGCTGCCGTTTTTTTTGTTGAAATAGAAAAGTGACTCAGCAAAACATTTTTTTAACAATAGTCCAAAACTTTAAGAAGCTTGCTAAAGAGCTTATCTTTAATTTGCTACTACCCACGAATTATTGACTGACTTATCGCAGTTAGTTCTTTGAACCGAAGAATTTTCACGTCGGCGTCGTTCTCGTCTATCCATGGCTATTTTAATTTAATCGCGTTCTTGGTCAAAAATCTCCTCTTCTTCTGTATGGTATCAATTCGAAAGATTTTTGAGTGATTGTTTCTTCTTCATCCTTCTGATGTATTTATAGCAGGGTAACAATTTTCCTTTATTTTGTCCTTCAACGTAGTTACTACTCGTAATATCTGGCTCACCGAGTTCAATTTCTTCGTTATCATTTCCTGTAGAATGCGTTTGTCATTCTTTTTGTCTTCAGTCACATGCATCATAAACTGCTTACTCAACGAAAATATATGTATTAAACTGCCTAAAAAAGAATGAACAAGCCTTTTGGAAGTCATTTCCAAAACAAGGGTGTGGTTTGGTCTAGAATTTGACTTCCATAAGACAAAACACATAACGAAAGAAGGTAACGACGAAAAGCCCAAAGCACTTGATAGAAAGAAAATAAAAATATACAAAAACAGAAGATAGAAGAAGGTCCAAGGTATTATTAGCGATATTGCCACACTAAAATTGAAATGGGCTAGCCATGGAAATAAAAGAAGCGTTAGGAGAAGTAGAGCGAATATATGAAAGTGGTTAGATTAAATTTATTCCACTGCGTGAAAAACCACGATACCTGGAAAATTATTAGAGTGGTATTTCCTGAAAGGGCGTACCTAGAAGAAGAAGAAGAAACAGAACATACGGTCCGTCCCATGAGATTATGGCAACAATAATGCTTATTATATTTGATGTATTTAGGAAGCGAAAATATTGTTCCTACGTGTCCTGGGTTGATTTATAGTATATTTCCACTTTCTATAATCTTTGCACGTTTTCTTCTAGTTTGTGATCTCTATCTATCATTTTATTAGATTTTCCTTTGTTAGGATCCTTTAAAAATTTGAATTTTGGTGCCCAAGAAAGGAGAAGGGCTGTTAGCTTTTAGCGTCGTTCAGCTATGGCGTTTTTATAACGCATGCAAAGCACAATTCTTTAGTCGCATAGTTGCCTTTAAAGAGAGAGGTTGCTGAAAAAGTTACACTTTTATGCTTATCTCACGCCCGTCGCGTCGGTGTGGAATATGCTGGTTACTTTTAAAGTGGAGCAGGTACTATTAAGCAATGTTTGCTCATGGTGTGTCAATTGCTTATAAGAATAGAAGTTTTTTGAAGCTTTGCCGCGCCGCGCTAGCAAATTATGAAAACTGTCGAGTTTAATTGCCTTCATAAGATTTCTATCATTTTTGGAAATTTGCGATTAACGTTTTGTTTCAAATTATTGCGGATATTTGAAGAATTATTGGCCCCTGGACTGTAATAATCTCGAACCATTTCCGCATCCCGATGTAGCCATAGAATGCTCTATCGAGGGCTGACTGTTCGCCCGATATTCGATTGTCGAATTCCACAAATCTCCAGGCGACCATAGGTAATAGACTTCCGTGAACTCCTGCATCTGTTGACGCTGCACCCATTTAAGTCATTTATGGTTTATCACATAATTTTATGTGTTCATTACTGTTAATTTTAGATATGATGTACTGGAATAAGATGAATTTTGCATATACGAGTATACTGCTCCACAAATGAACAGGACCACCAATACCAATTGTATTTGTTACATTACCTACGTCATAATATATATAAAAGTTTTTGTTTTATAGTATACTCATATTAAGCATATTAATTGCTGTCCTCAAATGTCAACTGAAAATCATATTAATAAAAATTTTTAGAAATTTTTAAAAAAACTATTTTTTACAAAAATAAGAAGTAGGAAAAAAGGAAATTAATAGCTTTTTTTAGTCTCCTACGAACGTTTAAAAATTTTTTGGCAACGATTTGGCATATTTTGTGTGCAATGTGCTATCAACATTTGGGCAAAATTCAAAATCTTAAAATGATAATATTTCATTAATGGACTGAGTTTTATTTAAACCAAATTATGAAAAGAATGGTTTTTATAGTGACACAATCCTAAAAGATTACCAAAAATGCCATAACTGTCCTTTTGGAAAATATTTTTTGTATTATATTGCACCAATATATGCAAATGGTCCAGTTCATTTGTGGAACAGTATATATTACTGCCCATATTTGAATGTGTATTTGGCAAGTAGGGTATCTCTGTGCAATAGGCTTTGGGATTATTACCGCTCGCAGCACGAGTTCAGCGCCGGGTGTATTAATATTGTTTGCTCTTACAAAATTTATTGTATATGCAGCAGCTGCTGCCTTTAGCCTGATATCGCTGCGATAAGGTATAAACCCTTTGCGAAAAGTGAACTCAATGTTTTGTTGTAGTCCTGGCCTTCACCTAATGCTGATTATACAGTGTGATTTTTTTTAAACTCAATTGCAGCACCCTGGATAGCCATTGGTGACACTGTAAGTCTATGTCAAATTCGAGGTTAGCAGGTTAGATTTTGCGTCAGTCTGTATCAAAACCTGCTAACCTTGAATTTGACATAGACTTACAGTGTCACCAACAATACATTTCAGTATCGCCAACTGTATATATAGGTTTTTAATTACAGTTTAATTTTCGTAATTAATGCGTAGTACAGCGCTCGTACTTTGCAGTTAAACATTTCTGAAGGACAAAAATAAGGTAAGGTTTAGATATTGGAGAGAGTACAGTATCTACATCATTTTAGTTATACTAAATTACTTTCTCTCTTTCTCTCTCTCTCTCCTTCTCCCTCTTTCTCTCTCTTTCTCTATCTGTGTAATGCTTTTCTATGACATCAGTAATCGCGGATGTTACTATTGCTTTGTATTTTGTAACCGCACAAACACGATACGACATAATCGAGAAATAAACCTAGAGTACAAAGCCTTAGCCTTAGCAGAAAAGGTTCGCTCCAGCTAAAACTCAGTCACGAGGGCGGGTTCTTTGCTACCTTTGAGTTAGGGCTGTACTCCGGTACGAGAGGTTAAGATGGTAAATAATTGAAAGCGCCACCACATTCAGGATGAATCGGGGTAAAATTAACAACAAATCAACACACTTAGGCCCACTTTGAATGTGGAAGTAAGTAGAACCTCTTCTGCTTCTACCTTGGCACAACCTTGATGTAGCGACTGCAACAGCTGATTCGAACCTCCCTTTGATGGCATCACCTTACACTCATCTAGATTCCTGTACAAAACAAACACAAAAGAAACAGCATGCAAACAGCAATGAAAAACGTATAAACAATTAACAAAACTCTATTAATGAAATAAAATATGTAAAACACAGAACATGAAATGTTTACTGGTTACATTTGCAACTAATCAACAAAAGGGGCTAGTTTGGTTAGATGGTAACGTTTCAACTAAATACAAATGACAAAACGGTATTAACATTAGGTTTTACCACAAGAACTACTTTACATGACACTCAACGCCTTATCAACAATGTTTAAGTGAACATTGTTGATAAGGCGTAGTAAGTATAAGTATACTTCCAACGCAAGGCGACATATAAACATTAAAATTTGACGATAATTCACTTTAACGAATCACTGTTAATATATGGGCTGACATTGACCTTAATAGAAATCCAGACGTTATATCTTGGTTCTCAACATCTGCGGTCGCATCTCCAGGTGAGTGCCACAACTAAAAGGAAACAACTGGAATCTGCATCGAGCGGTATTCAAGCAGACGGGACGATATATATCCCACGGTAGAGAAGAAATGAAGTACCATACGACAGGTAGTTGCGGGACGAAAACTGGTGACTTTACTGCGATAATGGTTTAGAACGTTCACGAGGTTTTTCACTTCATAATGCGCAATTGCCGTCCATTTAGAGGTACCAGCTCTACGGTAACGAAAAGAACCCATGGCCAAACCTTTTACGACACTACTTGACTGACTTGACGGCAACAATGGAGTTTCACATTAAAACAATTTCGACTTTAAACTTACACGACGAGGCGAGGCCTCGCGGGAAACCAGCGAGCAACCCCAGTGCACGATCTGAGCACCGCGCCAGACGATGATTAATGCTTTTCGCTAAGATCTCAGTGGCCAAAAAGAATTGCGCAACTGCCACTTACTGGTTGATCCTTGTTCCACTTGTACCAAAACGCTCGGAATGAAATGATGAAACATGACTTTGCTTAAACAAGGGATTCACAGGTAGGTCACAGCCCACTGACCGGCGTCAAGACTCAATTAAGATGTAACAATAGCCGATGACATCACCCATGCAGAATGCGACGGCCGAACAAAACTGCTCTGTCAAGCAAGCTGTCACGGGCTGAAAGCCATTTACAGCTATTTAGTTAACTTATTGCCCTAATTTTCGTTAAAGCTGATTGTTACCTTATCTTTCTTTAAGCCAAATTTTGCCTACAATAATACTGTACATTCAGATCTTTTATAAGCTAATCTAAGTAAGCCATTTAATTCATAATTAGTGCTTGAAAGCCCCTGGAGTGTAAACTTCACTTTGCGCATAAAGCTTTTTGGGTTGCATATGTCTAGCCCCTTCCAATGTTCGAACTGTGTTTCCTTATCAGGCTTTGGGAACCATTTTTGCCATTCGCCATTTTGTGCTGCTAAAGATTAGGTGCTTTTGTGGATCTACGTTATGAAACGTACCTTAATTGGGTTATTTTTCAAGCATCTAGCTTGAGGGGTTAATTTTGTTGTGTCTGGAATATTCCGATCGTGCTGGTGTAGGCCTCCTGAATAGTATTTTGATAATTTCTCAAGCCCAAACCTCGTTTGGATTTCGTCATGGCAAGCACATGTTTGCCCTTTGGCGAGTTGAAGCCGTGAACAACTAGGGGTATGTTTTATTGGAGTATAATTAGTGCGATTCTATGGCTTGATGCCCTTTTTAGCTTTTTACGATTGGTGAAGCACCTGTTGCTGGGCTACGTCTTTGTTTGGTGGCGTTCTTTTGTTTAATGGCGTTTCGGTACCGAAGGCTCCTCCCGTGGCTGCCGGATATCCCGCCTCTTGCGAGCGCATCTGCACCTGGGAATGATCGACGAAGATGGCCCCTAGCTGCCACCCCCCGAGTTTGGCGATCACGTAGAGATAGCGTAGGTGAATACCTGTGAGACCTCCTTCGACAGTTACCTGGTGGTCATTCGCTTTGCACCCTTGGCCGCCTTGCAGTTCCTCGAGCCCCTGACTACGTCCGCTGCAGCTGGGAAATCCATCGCAAAGGTCGGTTACTTTGTATTTTAATTTCGGCCCCTTGAATATCGAGTTCCGTCTGGAGGTGCTTTCGTGATGGTGCTACGGCGTACCCGATAAACATTTGGATGCTCTTAATGTGTATTTTAAGCGTATAACTCACTCATGTAAAGTAGTTGTTGCAATTTTCATTGTGAAGAAATTATTGCGGTAGTTCATTCTAACTAACCTTTAGCTTTTTAGATCAATCGAACGATAGTAGCTCACGCCCCGTTCGAGTGTTTTTTTTCAGTATTTTTTTATTGTACGGCAATTGCACGACAACCCTTGAACCATTTTCGAGCATCACGTTTTGCTAGTGACATAACATACGGTTGAATACCTCAGTATACGCCCCGAATTTGCAAGAAATTCAATGTAAGTTTCGCTTACGACCTTTTAATGCAGATTGCTTAGCATTTTAGTCAATTATCGGTTTTTAAAGCGCTATACTAGGAAGCAAGATCTTGAATTCCGTGTAGGCGTTTTTGTGAATTAAAGTTAAACCTTGCATAGTGGGTAGTTGGTCGAATTCAACTAGCCTATCCAAATTTTTAACTATAACAGTTATGTCGTAGCCACGATGCTATCGACCGTTTTTTAGTCAGTAGTTTATTTGGCCATATCTATAGTCAAACTGCATTGCGCCTTTAGGTCAATTACTCTTTAAATGATTATTTAAACTTATGTGCTAATATTTTGGTGAGGCTTAATATGACGCTTTATTAATTTTGTGATATGCTGATTTACTGTGAGATATATATTCCGTGATATCTGATTTGTTTTGTTGTATATTTTTGTGTGTATTTTAATTGTGCTTATATTCTTTGTTTGCTGGAATTATACTGCCTTGACATCTTTGCCTGCGTATCTGATTAGTGCCTTTGCAGTTACATTTTTATTTTCAGGCTTGGTTTAGCGCCTTCTGTAGTGTACTCTTTGTTTAGCAAAATGCTGGGTTGCTTGCTACTTGGCGCCCATATTTTTATTTTTCAGCTAAAGTTTCGAGTCTTTTGTTTTACTCACGATCAGCTCCGGCTGAGTAGTCGGTTGCCTTTGCTTACTTCTTTTACAGTCGCCGTAACGGTAACAAAGCTTACTAAGAAACGTATTTTGAAGAACATAAAGAAACTGCAATGCGTTAATATTTGAAAAGTGAGCGGAAGAAAGGTTCGCATGGAGTCAAATTTTGATAACATTAATAAACGCATGTCGTTGAATTTGAAAATGCTAGGATTTGAGCTAAAGTAATTGCTTCGGAGAAATTGTTCTAACAATTTTACATCAGAAATAAAAAAACGTACTTTTCATTATTAACTTAACGCCGCCATCATATGCGACAGACCGTAATTTCCGTTGTATTAGTAATTCTTTAAATATGTACACAAGTAAAGGCAGAATTACTTTTATATCTAGAGCCAATACGGATGGCTACATCTACGACCTCAAACATAAATTATAGGTCCTCGCAATGAAGCTATCAAAAAGGTCGGAGCCGAACTGCCCGGAACGCAAATGCTAATCATGGAAATTAAATTAAACTAATTTAAAACTGTTTAAGCTAACGACGCTCCCGAAGGTAACATATCCGCTTAACTGTGCCAGATAAGAAAGGCAATTAAATGGAAGGGACGAAACAAAAAAGCACTTAAAAAGTTATATGAAACAATCGGAAACATTAATCTTCGAGCTCAGGAAAATTTCTATTCGGAATTTATTCCCTCCTGCATTCGAAGCTAATGATGAGACTGAAGTCCGGATCGATCTCACTTGCATCCGGAATAACTTATTTTGGGGAGGTTTCGCCGATAAGAAAAAATTACGCGCGGATCAAAGCACTGTAAATTTTAGCACAACTTAAATTGAAACATAAACCCTGCTCAGCGATTAGGACGCCGAGGTTTAAATTTCAATGAAATAAATTAAAGATTGTGTTTGATAGTTGCTTTTGCTTGCAGTAAAATTGAAAAATGTTTAGCACCTAGTTGCTAAGCAGGCTGCTTACCTGTATTTCTAGCACATTATATAAATCTCATAAATTCGTAGCGAATTATTAAAAAATATATAGCAAGTTTTAGTAACTGTACATACAAAACAAAGACGTTGAGTACACGTGCACGTAAAATTTGCAAGAGAAGCTACAAAGCAATACGATTACCTGAAAAGGCTTCTAGTGCAACTCGCAACTTATTAATGCAATCAATAATCTCAAGTTCATAAGAAAACATAGCACAGTAAATCAGGCGTGAGACCGTTGGGATGCATGATTTTTCCTTTATGTTTTAATCAGTACAAGTACCTAGAAACCTAGATAACTTTAGCTCATGGATTGTATTTATTACGATTAATAAAATAAAGCAGCAGCTAACCCTACTTAAACAAAATATTTCACACCTCGGCAAGAAAATAACATATTACTGTTTCCCAAAAGTCGAAGTTTCCCCTGATAACCAAATGAAATAAAAAATAGCACCACCAGTAAATAGTAATTTATTATACAAGACGATAAAGTTACATTTTATCCACGAGTGAATCGTTTAACGTCGAGACGAAGTCGAGCCGTTAATGATTCTATAGCAAGAACTTTAACAATTTCAAACGAAAATAAGGACAGTCAATCACATTTCAAAATGTCAGTAGCTAGATTGGGTTGCTACGATAATACGAAGCTGTCATATTTAATTTAAACAAAAGTTAGAAAATTAAATTACTTTATCTACCCTTGCTGTTTACGTAAAACTTGACCTTTTGTTTTGAGTTGATTTTCTAGGCATCCAAAAGGAATTATTTCATAAGTTGTTACGTTTGGAAATTGATGCCGCCAGTGTTTGTATGCACTCTATGAAGAGGTGAAGAAACCGCGAAACTCGTGTTGTGCCAAATTCACTCTGGAAGCAGCAGTAGAAAAGCGAGCAATGTTATCGTTTTATAAATGTAGCTGTTCAGGAAAACCTTACCGTTTCAATTTGTCCTATTACTTATCGAATATATATAGCTCCAAAACACAGCTTATCGATTTGAACGATCTCCGATTAGATACACTTAATTAACTCTTGTATCATTCCGCAGATACTCGACACCCTGTATTTCGACGCAGCCTTGGATAAAAATCTCATTGTCACCGTGTAGATATACACCGACGCTCGTAGCCTATCTTTGAAGCTGTCCAATTTGGTTTCATTGCCACCAGCCTATTTAGGTAAGCTTCTCTAGCTATTGTCCCCTGCTAGGATTGTTTCTATATTAAGCTAAGTTGAAATATTAATTTAGCATTGCATGTGTGATTTGCCGTAAATTTTTAATATGGTATATGTACTAAACTGAGAAATTTCTGCATGCTTGATGTGTCTATAAGTAAGTAATGCAACTGTGGAATTTAAGTTCTGTACAGTATCCCTGTTACAAATACAGTAACGACTTGGGTGCTCTACGACTATTTATCAAAAGTAGGTATATTTCGCTATGGAATTGCTCTCCAGGTAAACACATGTGAATATTTTTGCTTATTGCGCAACTTGACATCATGAGCAAAAACATGCTTTTCTGTGGTTCACGCTTTTTGCTGGCTACCGGATAAATAAATTTTTATGAATATTATCTTAATAGAGTTATTACATTTACAGTATAACTTTCATTTGTGAGGCTTTCAAAGAGCACGAAATAAGGTGGGTCCAAATCCTGCAGCTGATCACCCACTTTTTTGTATCCGAGAGAGACATTCTCTTTATAGAAATTTCCAACATGCATTAACAGCAGCCAAACACCAGGTGGCTTCCTTAAAAATAACAAGAATTTCAACCCGTTTCTTTCCAGGTGCAATTATTGTGACTATGGCGAGCCAGCCCGCTTTTATTTCAGTTTGAAGATCCACCGCTCACGGTAAGCCACTGCGCTCTTTTAATCTTGCTAATTGTCTTAGACAGAACCACCCCTGTAATAAAGTGGTAGAAAACGTTTTGACATTAAGTGGTAACAGATATTCATTAAAGCTAATATATTAATTGGAATTCTGAGCAGTAGCTTTTTAGCTTAAGCAGCTTACAAAAACTGGCAACTGTGAACAACAGCTAAATTGGTTGGAATCTATTTTAAGCGAGGACTCAAATGAGTTATTTTAGACTATATGCAAGCAATGGGAGTAGTGAGAGATGGTTAAAGTTCAACCATCAACTGGTAACTTGAACAACATTTCCCATCTTGTAGTCCAAAGCACTGGAATTTCTCATCGCTTGGAGAACATCTTTTTCTTAGAACTAAGATGGTTGACATACCGGAACATCCTCAAGTAAATTACTCATCACTAGTTAAGGATACTGTACAACTTCTTCCCCGAATGAAGTTTGCATCTAACACTGTCATATTATGACAAATATGAAAACCCATTGCCTAGTGCTACATATGTGTGCAGATAAACCATTATACAAAGACCTGTGAGGTGTCAGTGGGCTAATTGCCCTACAGCAGAACTAGTCCTTACTAATGATCCTTGACCGGCACAGGATGAGCAATTTGCAAAATTCAAGACGAGTTGCGTGCGAGGTCCAAGATTTATTTCGGGCTTTTTATTCAAAAGTTGCAGTTATACGAGAGAAAAGGGAATTCTGCTTTACGGCCGCCCATCAACATGATGTGTGGAATCACCGTCTGAATGGTTTGCCAATGGGGGCAGTGTAGGGCAATGGATTCCAGCCACGATCAAATAGGGTCCGCAAGAGTTATCGGCGCGGCTCCCTCGAGTCAAATTGGCTCCTGGAAGTCGGCCTTTTTAACACGGGTCGCGTAATTAAAATTTTTATGTCGGCCCGCAGACAGGCATATTTGCAGCAGGTCCCCCTGTTAACTTTTAATTGCCGCAGATTAGGGCGAAAGGAAGCTGCGACCTTGGCTTGGCTCCGTTCGGACGGGGCTAATTGCAGCCATAACAGAATTATCGCCGATTTGTGAGACAGCAATAATTCATCGAATCAGAATTAAAGCTCTATGCTAATTTTTGTTATGCCTGCATTTCGCTGATTTTGCATTAGCGCGTGCTCATGAATACAGCTAAATTATTTACGCGGGCTTCGGCGTGTTAAATACAAATTATGATGTTCATTTTACAGCTCGCGCAACAAATTTGAACTGAAATTAATCGCGTAGGCTGCGGATTTGCCATCAATAGCTGTGATAATCTCCCGTCCCACCTAAATGCTCGGAGTGGATGAAGATATAAAACACGATGTTCTAAAATTTTGTGCTGAGCCCCTTTTCTTGTGTTTGTAATTTATTCATCCATATCTTTTCTTTCTGCCTCGTTCCAAAATACCGGCTTTTACAAAGATATTTCCCTTTCCTTTCTCTTTCCCTTTGATAACCTCATTTCACACTATCTTCGATAAGATAAATATTACTTTTGATTGCTCTGGGAATTTTTGATTAACTCCAAGTTTTATAGCACCCCCCCCCCCCCCATACGATTTGTTTCTATAAGTATGCAGAGCCTGAAAAAATCAAATGTGATAAGAAAATCAATAGCGTTAGAAATAGCGTTAGATTCACTGCTGCGAACAGCTCCTGTTCCCAAAATTGGCGACTGAAAACAAATTAAGGAAGGCAACAGGAAACCAGCTATAATTTTTCTTCAGGAGATCGCTAGGGCGAGAAATAAAAAATGTATGGCCCCTATTATCAGACAACCCTTAAACATACATATAATATATGGAGATAAGTGAACTTAGTTGACCAGGATCAAGAAAATGGCAGTATAAGTACGGGAATTGGTATTTTAATTGTACCTATGTAAATTTACGATGTACGTCAAGAACATTATACCAAAATCCAACAGAGTTATAATGCTTCAGTTAGAAAGCGGTATCATAAGTGAAGGGATCTAGATGGCTCATATATACAAAAATAGATGTTATCTCGGAATTTTTTTTCCCATTTCGATAAACCCAGAAACAGAATGTAGACCATATAATAGCTACGATGATTTGAAACCAAGAAGGAACCAGCTAATCAGCTTGACTATTACATTTTAATTAATTACGTTTTAGGAACTATATTAAAGATATGAAAACATATACTGGCACTGATTTTTGCTCGAATTGTCAGCTCGTTGAGGATATCGATCTAAACTCGAAGGTCGTTAAGAAAAGACCCCCGACGTCTATATCGGCACCAGACAAACAATTGCTTCAGATATTAACAACAAATGTTCAAAATTACCTAATGGCAATGGTAATAATGATAAAGATTCAAGCACTCCGTGGAGTAACATATAGAAAATCATCACTGCCATATGTACCACTCAGCTCAAACGAGTGTAGTTAAGCAAAGAGATGGCAAACCATATTCTGAATTTGAAATAATAACTATTATAGTAAATATAGATAAATGCAGAATATTATAAGGAAGGCCATAAAATGTGACGTTTATGCCATGCAAAATTTAATTGTAACGTAATTAATATGTGACATTTGGGTGCCGCCATTTTTACGACAATCAATTTTAGGATTTAAGCGTGCGTGGACTTGGTGAATCAGGAAAAGATCAAGGTGGGAATGCGGTGTAGTTACGTGACGCCGCATTCCCACCCTCATTCCTCAGGAGATGATCCAAGTGGAAGAAAATTCGAACAAGAGGAGAATTATAATACCCGGCTGGTCCAAGTTACTTTTCGAGCCAAGCTTCATCCGGCTAGCCAACCAGCCCTGGTAGATATCTGAAGGCCGTTTTTTAGGGAAGCGGGCTATTACGAAGCAGTTTCATTTCAAAAAGCGACCTCGCTCCACTGCTAGAACTTGCATGAAGGGCTCCACCACACGAACGCTTCTAGTAGTCTAGAAACTTCTTCAAGGCCTGAACCTTTCGCTGAGCCGATATTCGGTGACGAAACCATTAATAATCCCAAACCCTCTTCTCCTACGAGCCAATATTATGCATACCTAACAGGCACCCCCTTCGATAAGGAGACATTCACTAACAAGCCGTGGTGCAGAAAGCTCTTCAGCAACCGTGTAGATTTTCCAATAAAATTGTTGCTGCAATAACTTGCCGACGCCGGGTAGAATCCCACTTCGCTATCGGGCTCAAAGCGCATTTGCATTGGTAAAAGGTCAATTTAAGGAATCGGCGAAAATTTCAAGGGAGTAGTGGATGATGGAAAAGTATAAAGAGCTGAAATAGCTATACTTTAAACAGAATGCCCTCAATATGTACTGGAAGATAGGCGAAGTAGCTGAAATCCGTTAAAGAAGAATACCCATAACCTTACTAACTGTACTAGTTATCTGCAAATCTGTAAGAAATAAGAGCTGTAAAATGTTTGGGATAATTATGCAAACGATATGTTTAAACGCTATAGGTTTTATGAAGTATATAAATAGATAACACAGTACATCACAATATCCCTCCGAAGTTCGACATGCATTTAAAATCTTTAAAAAAACAGAAAAGCATCTGAATTAGATAAAATTCTAAGAGAAGTGTTGTTGTGTTGTTTCGATAGGTCGACCGCCACTGGTATTATGACAGCAGAAAGGATAATTGCGTTAAACTTCTTATCGCAAATACTAGCGCAAGCAACCAGAGACCTATCACGAAGTTAAAAGGGTGCAGTTTGATATCTTAGTGCTTAGTTGGTGCGATGTTACTTCTTGATTTGTAGCATTTTAATACCTTTGCAGTACTTATAACAATTTCCCTGGATCTGCAGATTCTCAGATATAACTTTATTTTGAATCTGTTCACGTCATGGTGGTATATTGAGGAACTATATTTTCGATTTTTCCACTTTACTGGCTTCTTTTGCTATTGCTTCATCTCGAGTTAGCAATCTCCGAGATCTACGAAGTCTTCAAGCCAAGTCGAAATTTTCACTCATCTCGGCCTGAAGTTCCCGGAACTCATCTCTGTCCTAGTTACCGCCAATCCATTTCACCGCACTGCCCGACATTTACCTTACCTTGCATCACGTCTTTTGCCGCAAATTTGAGAATTACTTAATCGAGTTAAGTTCATCTACGTTACTGCTTTAATATTGCGCTTGTAATGTGTATATCACAACCCATTCTGTATCTAATAGTGATTAAGCTGAATATTGCGTTGCAATATTTTAAGAACCGACCGGTTATCTTACTAAATTTACCAGTTCATCCCAATTGGGGTGTGTACAACGCTGTTTGCAATAGATGGCCGACTTGTTAACAAGTTATCAAAACTGACTTCTATAGTTTGAACACCGTGCAACGTAATGCGTGGAGATAGATTTTGACGGTGTCTTATTGCGGGCTTTAGCATTTGCAGTTATGCATGATAAAAACTATCTATTTTAATGTGTTGTTTATATAGCCGTATCAGATTCTATACTGTTTGATATCTTGTGAAGCGAAATGTACTACGTTTTCAATGAAGTGAGAATTTTCAGGAAAAAATAAGGAGGTAATGTAAATTGAACCTAGAGTCCAGAGAAAGGTTTTCCTGATGAAATGGTCTTATTACATCACCGACTAATAAGGATCAGGAGGCACCCTTCACAATAACCAGGATTTATGCCTGTATCTACTCGTATTTGATCATCGCGAGTGGGCTCCTTTTTTCAGTTTTAGACCTGCTCTTCTCACTTGCTAGTCGTGCAATATTCCAGCTTATTGCAGGTCGTTAACAAAAATTCTTCTGTAATAGTATTGAAACTCATAACTGTTTACCAAAATGTACAAGTCAAATAACATTTTAGCCAATCCACCTTTACAACAATCCAAAAAGCAATATACACATACCCGTGGCAATTAGGGACTATTAATCGTCATACCTCGCATGCCCAAATTGTTTTTTTGAGTAATTAATGCTCATATTAGAAAATTCAAAGAAGACCTAGACGGCTTCAGAAACGCATTTGGAAGTCGCGAAGTACTATTTGGTATAATCCTTCTTGTACAAAAGTGTCGACACCATTGAAAAGACGGGCTTATTGAAATTCTAATTTATTTATTTATTTATTTCGCACTCAGCCAACAGCCGTTAGGCCAATTATAGGCGTCGCTGTGCATTTATGGGGACTTCCAACCCCACTAACGACTATCATGATGTTCTTATGAGAGCCGGGACCAACTATTTCCGTGACAGCCGTATCACGAGGCGCCGAGAGATGCAACCGTGGAACTCCCATCCAAGTTCTGCTTAACTCTACTGATCGAACGTGAACACTTGTTCAAGCTACACCACCCGGAACCCAATCAACGTCAAGGTCGATAACAACAATATAAATGTATAATAAAGGTACCCACCTATATTAGAAATCGAAGACCCGTATGAGAACAGCAAAACTGATGACGCTGACATATGAGGAGTCCATCAGGAATATGTACTGTCGTCATCCTTGCTGCTCAACCTTTACTTTGACAAAATATGCAAGGAATCGCTAGATCATAGCGATTAGATACGCTGACGATACCGTCATTCCATCGGACATAATCGATGCCACCCTTGAATTAATTTGAAAGATTAAATAAATTCAAATATCTTAGACGCTGATAATGAGCTAAAATATAATAAAACGTGACCATCTGGCCATTTCTCCGGCATGATAACTTAATCCTGTTAGATCAAAGAATGACGAAGTGCTATCTATTGCCAGTACTAATGTATGGAGCAGATATGTAAACTCACAAAACCAAAACAATGAACTAACTTAAAGTATTTGAAATCTGGCTACATATGAAAATGAATCTCATGTGACAGACGAACGGATGGTATGAAGAAGGAGAATAGAAAGACAGCAACAGACCACCATAAAGTTCCAGAAGAATTGTTATTTAGGCATTACTTTAAAAAGTAAAATGGGCTGAATGTTACAGTTTATACTCAAGAGTAAAGTTGTAGTTCGGCGAGCAATGGGAAGGAAACAATAGTCGTCATGAATGAAGCGTATCTTCAACGTCAGGAATTTAAAAATTTTCTGAATATATTAAGAGAACCAGAACCAAATTAGACCCAAATGTAGAAACAACGCAACCTTAATACTGCAGTAAATTATTAGTAACCAATGGAAAACTTTGAGTGAATTCGTAATCGGTATAATATGCAGAGTTGATACATCAGTTTATATTTTAACTCAACGTTTACATCCTGTTTAGATATCGCTTATGGATGCTGCGAATAGATCCACAGATAACAGTAAACCTACCGATGGGTGGCTATTAAAAACAGAGAATCGCGGTGCTCGAGCGCCCTGCATAAACGCGATTCCACACGGCATGAACATTCCTGGGAGCAACAAAACGAATCTATTTCCAGTTCAATAGCACATTACACTAACGCAGTTGGATAACCACTGATCATTATTCCATTCATACGTTGCATCAAAATGCATAGAGTTCGCAAACACATTGACGATGGTAATTTAGATAAGTATGCCTGAATGCCCGTGCGCTACGGTCTATCTATCGCCGAACGAGCGCGTATGAATAACTTAATCGCACTCGGCGATCTTGCAGGATCACGTGGAAGGTAGAGTGCACTCGGCCGTTAGCTTTTATTATGGCCGGTGACACTTTTGTTTACAGAGCGGAGATGGGAAAGCTGTTAAGTCGGAGACATTATGATATCATATTTTACGTGTTTTGCAAAGTTTTCCTAAAAATGGCTTACCTGGATATATATTATATATATTTTACCAGTTGTAACTAGATTTTTGTTGTTCTAAATGTACCCCATCAAAACTGCCCATGGCAACTATCGTTTGCTAAAATGTTTCCATTATAAATGCTGAGTTTTATACGTTTTCATACTATATCTTCGGTATTTTACAAAAATTATACGTGAAAACGATTTTATTTTTTATTACATTAACGCTCAATTTATTTTTATTGATTTTGACAGGGATCGGTACGAATTAGCATTAAAATCTGCAACTGCGAAGTTCAAGGTAGTAATTACTCGTTCATGATGGCATGCAGGCAATTCCAGAGTTTATAACGACTTTCAGAGATGTAGACTTGAAAACGTTGTCGTGTTACGGTTCGTTTTTATGGTAACAGTAGCGCACTCGATAAACGCGGAGTTCTAGTGGTTCACGGATAGTAATTCAGGGTAGGTTTTTCAATTTGTCCGGTAGACTGATTTATTCCCAAGGCAGCTCGCTAGCTTTAGCTTGGTCCATGAGAATATTTCAGGAAGCTTTCTTTCCACATTGATTGCGGGAGAAAGAAGCTCATGTTTCGTTTGGTAATTCTAAGTCGAGAACAGTTAACATGCTAGGCTGAAAATCGTTTTATTAGGCTTATATTTGGTACGGTATGTGTGCTAAACAGTTTCTTTAAGTTTAATCTTGGATTTACCTACGAGTTCTATTGTAATCAGACGTATGTACATACCGTAGAAAATGTGAAGATGCGTTTTTGAACAAAATATCGCGGAATAGCGCATAAATGCTCGATTTTAATTTTTAATTGATCATGTAGCCGTTTTATTTTACGTATTTGACATATTTTTATAGTTATATGCTGTAGAGATTCCTGTTCGTCATACCTGCTGGTTAAATCGGATTATGATGCACATTTAACACAATCACCCTGCAATGTCACTTCTGGTCGTATTCTACGGAACTTCTCTAGAGTAAAATTCAAATAGAAGTAGAACATTATTCGAGTTTGCAAGATTATAGAATAAACTAATTAGCATACTATTTAGATATTTATTATTGACTAGATGTGAGTATGTATAAACGTATAACTTAAAACTAGCAATTTAAAGTGTTATTTTTGGTAAAATTGTTGTTTTAGGCAAATTTTATAGTGGCCGTTGCTTACATTTGTTTCTTGATAATGAAGGATCACAATCGGCCAAACTGTTATTTTCTGGATTACAGAAAATTGGGTACTACATTTCGGGTGGTTTGCAAGAGTTCTACTTTATTAAATGATCTTAGTTTTTATTTGATTCATTCTATGTTACAACCATTACATAAGATTTCTAAGATTTTTAAGATAAATTCAGTTACCTTAATATGTTCATGATAAGCTTTGACAATATTGATATGCCGTTTCAAAATGGGTATCCAAAATTCACGAATACTCTTCTACATCTGTCTATTACTAACCTCGCTAGTAAATGCACAGTACTTCAAAGATGTGTTTGTGAAGGTCAGATTTTTACCACGACATTTCTAAGTAAAACATGGTTTAACGAACATTTTTGGATACAAACATTTTTATAGGTAATGTTATTGGGGTGAAGTTGTTAAAACATCATTTTTAAAAGCGCATGCATTTATTGCACACTACGACGTTTTTCAGGGTTTCAAGGTGACAAAAGGCAACATTTTTTATGAATGACGTTTTTGAAACAATGTTTTTCAACTGTAGCGAGACTTTAGAAGGAAAAAATAATTGGTAACTGGCTCCGTACTTACACTGCATGTTTGAAAAATTTAAAAACCCATCGGTACAGGACCTAAATTTTGAGCGCATCTCCGTTTGGTGTGTTAGTCGCTATCTACAACCGTGACTTACTTTCTGTGATGCAATCAATACTGTTTTCCTTAGTCTGTATTTAAGATTTGTGATGCCACACGTTTAAGTAGTTTGAGAGTAACTGTGGTCAATTGGAATCACTGTAACTTTGTGTGTTGCTTATAACCATGTTAGATTTTATTCTGTCTTACTTCTTGTAAAACCAAATCAGTATGTAGTTTTTGAAAAGTAATAGTGTATTACATTACAAGTTATGAAAGTGTTGCATTGCTGTAACTAGATAGACGTTTTAAACACGAGCGTTAGCGAGTGGTGAAAGTGTCTTCGAGTTGAACAATGGCACTTTAATAACAAGTTGTGTATTTTTCCAACGTGGCATTTTCTTTTAAATAATATTGTTATTATTTAGAATTGAATGTAAGTAGTTGCACATTTCAGTGATGAAAATAATTACATCACTAGTGATAAAAGTAACACTTTTATCTCTGAGTTGTACAATTGTATAGTTCCTTTTCTAAAGTGATGGAAATGCCATTTTCATAGACGACGTTGAACAAAATAAGTTATTTCAAAGCAAACTAAAGGCAAGTTAAGTACCATTTTGATCGTTGAACACGTCCATTTTCTAAAGACGTGAGCAAGATCGTCTATCATGGGATCCCAGTACATTTCTGGCTAATGAATTAGTATCATAGTTGCGCCTAAACAATAATGAACGTCATTTTACCGTCTTTACCTATTCGACTCTTGCAAGCAATAACCTGCTCCGCCAGTTTAAGACCCCACCTATCCCACTAGCTAGCTGTGTGCAACCCTTCAAGCCTGTTGCAGTATACAAGTTTTAAGTTTTAGGAATATATTTTTCGCGAAATCATTTTGTCGACGACATTTATTCAGAAATTATTAGGACGGATAACGATAACGTTTTCTTGAGAAGAATGTATTCTTAAATAAAATTTGTAATAAGCAACATTACTGACGAACAGCGACATTATATCTTTACTCTGATTTTGCTGCTCATATTTTTTAAGTACGCCCTATGCTCGAGCTTAAATTGGCCAATTTATGATAACGGTATATGAAAAGCATAATTTTATTGAAGGATAAATATCCAAAAGTCGCAGCTATAAAGCTGACAGGGCTTACACACACAGCGTAAATAAACAATTTACAAATTTCCCGATTCTAAACACGAATTGCTAATAACGACGATCGTGTTGCGGAGAACAAACAGAGTGTATTAAAATTTCAATCAAACAACTTCGCGGCTTAGTGTCTTAGCTGCAAATGGAGCCATGTAAGAGACCTCGTATATCATAGCGAACTAACTTTAATAATCGGCGGCAAGCAAACAAACTGCGGTAATTCCCCATTCGAGTGGCATCGATTATTTGAATAACCCAGTTGTTATTCGTAATTTCCAATTAATATACAGGAAGGGTAGGGCCTGATGCGATGCAATCAAGAAATTTGCATCTTTTATTGTGCATCTTCCGGAATTGATAATGACTCGAAATCAAATAAAGTATTCCGCGACGGCGAGCGTCTGCGGTTCATATTAGAGCGAAATAGGGCGACTTCTGCTTTTTGTTTCACGGGTCTTTGTGCTGCAGGAACGTCTTGAGTTCATTAAATCTGGAATTAATTAGACGGGAATGCTAGCTAGCCGCACCGCCTTGACGGGTTTGAAAGCAGCTTAAAGGGTTCTGGTGCATAAGAACGATTCAATCTTATTTTCTATGATGCCTTTTGGCGTCACTGCATTATTTATTGAAGAAACATTTATTATTATCAATGTTTTAATGCTTTTGCTGAAGACACATTTTAAAAGGTACCTTGCTGGCTTACGGTCTGGAGTTTTTTATAAGTTTTGAATACAGTCCTATGATTTATACAATCGGTTGGAAAGGATGTCTCCAGCTTCAGGTAAAATTTATTAAAACTTTAATCAGTTAAATCGCTTTCCTTCTCATTTTCGAATTACTTTGATTTTATTTCTCATAACTCTAGCACCGACAAACCTTATGTGGTATTACAGTAACAGCGTAAAACCTATTGACATTTTAAAAAAATACATGTTTTTGTCGCTGTTCTCGGTCAGGGGTGCGAATCGTTGTCACGTCACCACTAAAGCCTTTTCTCGTATGTGGTATCGAATAGGCACCAGCTCCACGTTGTCGCAGAACTGTGACTGGGCGCCTCTCTCGTACTCGAAACGAAGTCTTCTGGGTTGTCCATGAAGGAGACACAAATTAGCATAGAAAACGGAAGTTGCTTGGAATCGAACACCTCTCTGCACTCAGCTAAGTTATTACGTGCTTGTGTTATTTGATTTGTGTATCTGTGCTATACTTATGGCTTGTTATAAACATTTATTGTCTAGGTTTGGAAAAATTGTGGAGTAATCCAGTCGCACTCAGCGAAAACTAATTTTGGACGGTGCTTTTCTGGTTCATTGTTGTGTTTATTTAGGGCGCCTTTTGTGCAATGTTATACCTGTTTGAGGACGCAAAAATGTGCCTGTAATAATATATGACCCACAAATGTTGTTCTACATATTGTATTAACCAAAATTTAAAAAATGTGAGCAGCTAAATTAAGTTTCTTGCTTGATTTCCTGTAAAGAACTAAATTAAGTGCTTTTAGAATTTATAACGTTGTGTTAGCATTATACTAATTTATGTAAGCTAAATAGATACCAAATATTAAGGTATTTGTTTAATTTGGAATATAAAAACAATCAGGGTTAAAACCTCAAGGTTTTTGGTGGAGGCGCTAAAAATCTATACATATTAGAGACGTTTTCGATGTCTTATCTATATCAATAGTAAGCATGTAAGTTAGAGTTGTAACATTTTGCTGGGTGAATTTTCTTCCTCCTCTCCGAGCAAGAGCATTGCTTTATGGTTATGTTCACTTCTACTAGATTATTAAATTCTAAATCAAACAACTCAAAGTAATTCTTTCTATATTTCCCATTATTGATTTTGATTTGCTTCGCCATTGTTGTCGCATCTACACGTGGTGCTGAGCTCGTTATACCCATTGTGTATCTTTCAGCGCCGTCTAATTAACAAAGTTCAGAACGCGACGCGGCTAATTTACGGGCGCAAAAGTTCCCGTTAAGCACCTCAAACAACGCGTATGTTCGTGTAGATACCTTAAAAATTCCGGCCGTAATCTCATGCAGGAATCCGGGCCTTACTTTTTCCGGGAAGCGAACTTATACAGCGGCCGTTTAATCATTTGCAAATTAAACAAAGACTTTTGCATTTTATCTCGGCGCGCCCGTACGTATACACTTCCTCTTAATTACACGCGATATCTTCATTCAAAGTTGCGGCGGTATCATGCAAATTAATAGAAAGATACATGAATATTAACGGGCGCATTAAAATAAATTGATCCTCCCTGTAATGTTGACGCCGCTGACATTGATGCGCACGGTGAATGCCTCGCCTGCTCAGTTTTAAAACGCCAAGATGGATTAGAATTTAAAGAGATAATGTACTCCGGTATTGAATAAACATTAATGCTAAGCAGGAGCGTCGAAGCTGCGAATTATACCCGTGTTTGCTGGATGGAGCAAAAACTTGGGAGAACGTGTTAATTAGAAAATAATTCCGGCATTAAACCTTCAAAGTTTTAAAACTCTGCAGCTTTGTGCGCTCTGCAAATGTTTTGGCAAGTCTTTGAAATTCAGCTTGTAAACGACACTCGTTGCTTTGAAAGTGGTGTTGGTTATCTGGGCTTTATTCGCATTTCGAGAATAACTAATACATAGATAGGAGCTTTGATTCGCAACAGCTTCAAAAATAACTTTTGAGAGCCTTTAAAACACTTATTTTTGTGGTCTCAAATTAGCAATCTGGATAAATAGTCTAGTCGTATAGCTCTTTGCTTTTCTTCTTTTTTATATGCTGCTTTCATTTACATGTTCTAGTCGTTGTTGTCCACATTTTTTGTCTCTATATCTACAGTTTTTAGAAGAAGCCGAGTAGCTAATATGGCTAGGCGCTTGCCTTGCATTAAGCCTTGACGATTTGAACCGGGCTCGGTGAGACCATTCACAGTTGGGCACCAAATTATCTGTGCTCTACTCAGAACCACAGACCTAAGAGATAGAGTAACAAGGTCAACACACACCAACACACACCTAACACACAATGGTTGCTACGTAAGCACGAAAGGCGCGCTCCAACTTTGTATCTCGTAACTCGGGGCAGTCGTGTAAAAGTCACATTATCATTTTATATCTGTCAGTTTAAGCTTATATCAGGAACGTCATTTTAACCAATAGAAACATTTTTGTTGAATGCATAAAAATGTTAGTAACAAAAACAGTTCAAAATGATTTTCTACATTTTCCATACACAGCACCACCTAGTATTTGGTATTAAACATTCCGTAACGGTTAGGTTTTTCTGTCAAAATTGTATAGGTTATATTATTAAGTACCTTTACTCATCACTGCCAACATAAATTCAACTTAAAGAAAAGCCACAGCCCTCTAGAGGTTAAAAGTTTTATATCATATGGTAGTTGATAATGTGTACGTATTGCTTGAAAGAGCTGCTAAGGTTCTTTCATTTCTCTAAATCAAATTATTAGCTCTTCTGGAGTACTTCTCTCCAGCACCAAATATCCTTTTCCTGTCTTGAGCTTTCACTGACTAAAATGCCGCACTCTATAAGAACAACGGAAACGTTAAGAGTTATGTCGTAGTGTTATGTTTTAAATTATTTCTTTGACACCCTATACCTACATTAATTTTAGGGCGTACTTAATTGTTATTGTGATAATTAACTAGTAATTCGTGATTTTTCTTCTAGTGGTAGTGGGGACTAGCTTCAATTCCTCTACTAACTGTGTCAGTAGTATGTATAGTAATCTCAGATACTTCTTTGTGGTGCTTCAATAATCATTTTTTGGGTATTTCGCCACACTTTAAAATGAAAAATTGTAAGAACATAAACTAATTAAATTAACAATCAACAAGGAGAGCAATTAGAGCAAATAAATGTTTTTATGATAGTTGGAATTAAAATGTATTTATTGTGCGTGTGAGACTGTATGAAGAAAACATAACTGATTATGTTGCTCTGTTTCTAGTGTGAAATTGATGGAGGCTTCTTTATTGTTAATATGTTTACTTCGTGAATACTATAAGCCCAAACTGCAAAAACATCATTAACATACCTCCACTATTGATTTGTTTTACTACGAGTTACACTGCTAAAGTTCGCGGAATCGAGTACTCCTTGCATTGCCAGCGTTCTGCAATTGTCATATTCGAAAAATTTTACGTTTTTAATCTATAATTCAGTTGACAGTTCGATTTCAAGCCGAGCAGTTTCGTTTTAACATAATTTAACAGAGAAATAATTGTGTGAAAAATGGAAATTTCTGATCGTGATTTTTGAATGATGATCTTTTATGATTTTCGATACGGTTTAACGCCGCAGCAATGTCCGGAAGCTTTGTAATCTTTGGATCCGTCACAATTTGAACGAAGAACAAAAACAGGCACGTTTCAAGTGGTGCAAGGAAATGCTAAAAAAATGCGAAGGTGGTCGTTCAAATTCTGTATGTAACATCGTAACAGGTGACGAATCTTGGATATATTCATATGAGCCTAAAGATGAACAGCAATCGACTATATGGGTGTTTCAAAATGAACCTAGACCAACAAAAGTGGTGCGTTCAAGAAGCATTTCGAAAAAATGATTGCTTGTTTCTTCGGAAAAACGGGTCATGTTGCAACTGTTGCATTAGAGGATCGCAGGACAGTTAATGCTGACTGGTAAACAATTTTTTTGCCGGAAGTTATCGCTGAAATCAGAAGAAACAACGTAAACCGGCGAATCATTGTTCACCATGACAATGCAAGCGCTCACACAGCACGACGAACTGTCGAGTTTTTGACCAGTAACAACATCCAATTAATGACTCATTGCCCATATTCGACTGATTTAGCGCCCAATGACTTCTTCTTATTATTATAAAACAATGCTCGGCGAACGTTTTTCATCGCCTGAAGAGGCCGTTGAAGAATTTAAATCACTCGTAACAATGGGAGATAAAGGGGAACCCATTGCCATCCTGAAATCTTGTTGGTAGACTTCAAAGCGTATTAGAAAATATATTGTTTTAAAGCAAAATGTTAAAAGTTCCATAATGGTGTCAATGCTTAATGTTGTTCGTGTTTGTAACGTGTTATCGTTTTGTAGTCTTTGTTTTATGTCTGACAACATTAAACCAATTGAAAATAGGTTTAATGTTAGGGCAGTGTTTAAAACTTGCTGTCGATATTTACAAAAACGAGACAGTTCAACGAAGAACAACATTCAAAGAATTGTATATGTAATATTTCTTGTAGATACGGAAAATTATATATCGGTGAAATATCAAGGCCTTTAGAAGAAGCGTTAAAAAACACCAAAATTTGATTAAGAAACACCAGATTGGCAAATCTAAAATAGTAGAACATGCTTGGAATAACAACCACAAAATAGAATGGCATAACACAAAGATTTTATCTAAAAAATCGATATCAACCAGACGTAAAATCAAAGAAACTGTATATATTTTACTAAGACGAATGCGTCTCTACACGTTCAATTGATTTACATACTAGTATTTTGTCGATCCATTTATTTACTTATTTATTTATTTCGCACTCAGCCAACAGCCGTTCGGCCAATTATAGGCGTCGATGTGCAGTTATGAGGACTTCCAATCTCACTAACGACTGTCATGATGTTCTTATGAGAGCCGGGACCAACTATTTCCGTGACAGCAGTATCACGAGGTGCCGGGAGATGCAACCGTGGAACTCCCATCCAAGTTCTGACCAGAAAGAGCGTTGCTTAACTCTACTGATCGAACGTGAACGCTTGTTCAAGCTACACCACCCGGGACCCAATCAACGTCAAGGTCGGTAGCAACAATATAAATGTATAATAAAGGTACCCACCCATATTAGAAATCGAAGACACGTATGAGAACAGCAAAACTGATGACGCTGGCATATAATGAGGAGTCCATCAGGAATATGTACTGTCGTCACCCTTGCTGCTCAACCTTTACTTTGACAAAATATGCAAGGAGCGCTAGATCATAGCGATTCGATACGCTGGCGATACCGTCATTCCATCGGACATAATCGATGCCACCCTTGAATTAATTTGAAAGAGTAAATAAATTCAAATATATTAGACGCTGATAATGAGCTAAAATATAATAAAACGTGACCATCTGGCCATTTCTCCGTCATGATAACTTAATCCTGTTAGATCAAAGAATGACTAAGTGCTATCTATTGCCAGTACTAATGTATGGAGTAGATATGTAAACTCTCAAAACCAAAACAATGAACTAACTTAAAGTATTTGAAATGTGGCTACATATGAAAATGAATCTCATTAATAGAGCATGTGACAGACGAAGGGATGGTATGAAGAAGGAGAATAGAAAGACAGCAACTGACCATCATAAAGTTCCAGAAGAATTGTTATTTAGGCATTACTTTAAAAAGTAAAAATCGCTGAATGTTACAGCTTATACTCAAGAGTAAAGTTGTAGTTCGGCGAGCAATGGGATGGAAACAATAGTCGTCATGAATGCTCATATTAGAAAATTCAAAGAAGACCTAGACGGCTTCAGAAACGCATTTGGAAGCCGCGACGTACTATTTGGTATAATCCTTCTTGTACAAAAGTGTCGACACCAATGAAAAGACGGGCTTATTGAAATCTTAAGAATCTCATATCGGTTACTTTGATTTTCCTTGCTAGTTTTTAGTCGTTGTCTAAGTACGCAATACGGGTGATCATATAGTGTAATGGAACTGCCCACAGCAATTCTAATTACCCATTTAACAGAATGAATAAGGTGAACATGAGCACAGAATTGAATAATTTATTTATTGCAAGATAATCAGTATTTTACATTAATAAATGCACTTGATGTGGGCAGCAGTAACTAATAATTTGAGGGATAAAAGTTACCACGAGATGAGGCAGGTTTCAGAAGGGTTACGTTCAGAGTTTCAGATATGATAAATGTTCGGAAGGGCAAATGCAATTTAATTTGTAACTGACAGATTTGAGCTCAGTAACGTCAAACATAATGTGAATAAAATGATACAGAATGATTTTTTAAGTACAGAAATTGTATGAGCGTTATGTATTAAAAGTTTATAAGCCAGCAATCGCCAGGTTAACTGAAAGGTAAACGAAAAACAGTGCTAGCAAAGCAATAATTGCAATAGAGCAATGGAAATGTAAAGCGACCGATCGAAAGACAATTAGTGAGATGCTAAGAGAACACAAGTGCATCAGTGCATTATAAACCAAAGTGAACATTAAAAGCAGAGCAAAGTGTGGTGACATTTATTCCAAGAAAAGGACAATTTAGTGAAAATGCAAAGGCATGACATCAAAACTGTAGTTCGTAAGTTCAAGAATGTAATCAAACCTAATTTCTTTTAAACAATTGTAAATCTAGTTGCTTAGTTACGAGACAGTCAATTGTCATAAGAAATAATACAAGATTAGATTGTTCATGTTGGGTGCAAATTGAGCTCCACATTTGTTCTATTAAATTGTGAATACAAAGTCATTTGTGAAGCCAGTTTTGTGTAAAGTTATTCACCAAGTTGCCGCGCATCTGTGGGTGTAATTTTCCCAAGTGTCGGAGCTCCGCGAGTCTACGTCGGTGACGATTTTGAGGTAGTTTCAGACATCGGATGGCAGATATTTGTGTACTACGTTGAGAGGAGGCCTACAGCTATCCCTGGGTAAAAGAATTAGAACCAGCAAGCCATATCCAGGCGATTATTTGTCGTGGCGTCTTTACAATGTGACAATCAACATCAGAGAACCTCTTAAAAAAAGGTACTATTAAAACTAGGAGCAACAGCATCGTAGAAACTGGGGTTCCGCGACAATAGACCTTGCCTGAGAAGTTCAACGTATTTCCAGAGTCCCAGAGCCATCGAGCTTCAAATAATTTCCTAAAAAGTGCGAGTTGACGTGGAATTTGAACTAAAAGCAATCGAGCGTGGGTTTTGATGTCATACTAGAAACAAAACGAGGTTAGCCGTTTGTACGTTACATAATTAATCGTATTTACCTGTTACATTCTTGCCATTTTGGTGTTTAAAATTCAATTTTACGCTAATTTTGCACTGACGAATCATCTTGTTTACTGCACTAAATTTAGACGTTATTTAACTGTCAGTTGGGAACAGTACATTTGCCCTAATATCAAAAAGTAGTTGCTATAGAACGAATTATTTGTCATACAAAGTTTTCTACTTAATCTTATGAACCGACCCACTGACTTAAGAATTGTTTCATGTTCACCGGAGCTAAGCCCTAATTTATTGCAAATGAATAAAATAAGGAAAGCGCAATAAACTATTTATTTTTGGTAAGTATTATTACATTCTTTTAATTTGCCCTAAGTTTGACAGGCAATTCTCAATTGAAAATTTCTTTTCATAAAGTGTAGTATCCCTTGTCCTAATTATAAATTTTATATTTTATTTAAAGCCCCTTTTTTAGCGAGGGTACTTTTACAATAGATCTCTTTTCTTGATTGTAATCGAATTGAATAAACACTTTTCAATGCTTACCATTGCATTACTCTTAAGCTTTTATTCTTTATAGTGCGCCCCATTTAAAGTCACGAAATGCATTACTATAGTCGACAAAGCATAAAAATACAGGTTTGTGTTTAAATTCTCTGTTATTTTAGACAAAAGAGACTCCATATTGCTTTATTTCTTGCCAGTACTAGCGTACGACTCGTCTCTCATCATGGTTCTCACATTACACGTAGCATTGCCGCTAGTGACACTAACCTTAGTGAGAAAACTGCCAGAGAGATTGATCGAACAGCACAAACATCTAACTAAGGGGAAGCAGGCCTAACGTGAAAATTATAAGGGACGTTTCGCGCGACAGGGGAGAGGGAGAAAACCCTGCGGTTTTTAGGAAACTTCAAAGCAGAACTTTCAGCTGCTTAAGACCTGAGGTGTGGTTAGGTGGTTATGGCAACCTGTGCTCTCGTAATCTTGCTTCTAGTTCGGTTTCCATAAACTGGCTAAACTTATTCATGAACACGCCTGGAAGAGAGTCGATGTTTTCATTAAATTACTGATCAGCGTAGGTAGTCGATTGCAAAAAATTAGATTCCATAAAGTAAGTTCATTTCTTAAACATTGCCTTTTGATGTTTATCAAAAAAGACATCAAACGCTCCGATTTTTGGCAAACAAATCTGTGAATGGGGCCGGTTTGTTCGCTCCCTGTCGAGAGCGAGGGCCGCGATGAATACAGTCATATTGTAATAAATGAAAGCCAATTTGGGAGATTGTTTGCCCAGCGCTGTTGATTCAGCGAAACAGGAAGAAATAGCCGGCAGGAAATTAGAACTTCAATTACGCGACACACTCCATTGTGTACGGTCGCAAACACACGCCCGTACTTAATATTTTTATAAGGACGTACATCAACAACACGCACGAGTTTGTGCCAGCTTGTAAAACGGCTGTATTTGTTGTACGTCGCTGAAAAGAGCAGGTAAACCCATGATGGAGCTGTTTACTTGCATAACATACTGTAGCGTATGTTTACATCTGTTCCGGTCATTATGCATGCGCTCCATTGTTAACCAGTTTTATTTTGTAGCTTTGCTGAGGCTTCTGCGAAACTCCTCCAACTTTTATTTTAGCATGTGTGCCTCTATACAACTCTTTGATTGCTTTTATGAGATTCGATAATACTTTAAACAGGTTTATAATTGGTATGTTATCGACGCTTTTGTAAGATCCACAAATACAAGATGTGTTTCTCTTGCTGTAGCTAATCGTTTTTCTAGAACTTGTGTCAAACAGAAAATATTATCTATTGTTGAACGACCTGCTCTGAATCCTGATTGCTCCTCTGTTTGATATATTTGATAGTCATTAGTAATAAGGACCGTTAGAATTCGTCCGTAAAGTCTACTAAGTGTAATGTTCACTGAAAGACCCCTGTAGTTATCACACTGGTCTAGTGGACCTTTTTTGTATATAGGTGTGATCCAGCTTTCTTTCCATTCCGGTGGTACATCTTCACCGTTTAAACATTTTTCAAACAGGCATTTTATTATTCGATGGAGTTTATCGGAGCCGTATTTTATCAATTCTGGCGGGATTCCTCCAGGTCCAGCTGCTCTTCTGTTCTTTAATCTTCGTATAGCCGATTTAGGCATACCATTGTCTATCTCTACTCTTTTCCCTTCTACGTGAACCTTACCTGTTTCTGCTATATATTTGAATTCTTGTCTCTGTTCAGTGAGCATATTTTCAAAATATCTTTTATCACAATTAATGATCGGTGTTTAGTTTAGCTGATATCATTCCAGGGAGTATAAGAAAAATCCCGTATGATCAAAAGCTTGTTATTTGACAAGTGATTGAAATACTAACTTGACAGCTGCAAACCAATTCAAGTCCCATTCAGGATCAACACTAGGTAAGTAACAATTCTTTTACTCTGAAACTAATCCGTTATCGATTATCATTAAGGCTTATGCCCTTATTTAACTATATTCAAGCTATGACGTTGGTCTAATTCTAATTAACAATATCTAATTCTTTCAGGATTAGCATACGGTTAATGCAGAGAACCATTGAATTCGGACCTCTTCATCTTCCAATATCAACAGAGAAGAACCCCTCATCTAACCAAAGAAATGGTCTTTGACTGGTGAGTGATTTCCTAACTTGTTAGCAGTTTCTAACTAAGTTCTCCTTTCTCTCCTGATCAACTTGGAGCACATCAATACCCTCTTTCATGGTGAAGATATAATCAACCAGCAGATGCGAACTAGTGAAAAAGCCTAAGAGCTGGTAGCTATCGAGGAGTCTCTAAGAGCTGAATAAAGGAAAACCCTCTATTATGATTTGTATGTATTAGCTTGTTAGTTACCTACCAGTTAAGTAATAACTGCCCTTTTCAGAAAGAAAATGTTTGTGTGATTTATCCTATCTGCCTGAAAAATGATTATGTTTTAATAATATGCTGGATTGAGTAAATAAAGCCTTACTATTGTCTGCGTGTATCCTTTTTAAGCTAGGACTTTTAATTTGCTTCGCTTCTACACAGAGAAGCGTCCTTTTGCTTTTTCAACCAAAAAGGAAGTAGCAAATTTTGTTATTTATTGTTTTTAATAATTTAACCATGAGCCTTCTATTACGTCTGCTTTAGATTTATAAAAAGGGTAGGCAACCCCTTATACTGTTAATGCACTTTAAGTTGCCTATCTATTAAGTTTAACTAATACTGAAAGGTATCATTGTAGAAGCTAAGATATGTACTGCTACATAATTTGCTATTTAACTGTGATTTTAGTGTACTTATCGATATTAATCAATGTCAACAAACTTCAGTAAATAACTACTTCTGTTCCCGAGATAATCATTTCAGCATCCCAAGCTCGAAATTGTGCGAAACACAATTGTTGTCCTTTAATGACAATCAAACTTGTCGACCATATATTTTCAATTTAACCACAAATAAAATTTTGCAGATAGATTCAGCTACGTGGCGTATTAGTTCAGCCATTAAAACAATTTTAGATATTCAATGCAATCAGATTATTACAAAAAGAGAAATTGCAGGATCAAATTTAATACATCTAACTCCTGACTGTTCAGTTCTATTAGATCACGACGAAATACTGTTCACTATGAAATCTACAGATTATTTTACAATTGTCCAGTATAAGTAAATTACGAATAGATGAATCAAAATTAATTAATATTTCAAAAATCGATCTATCCCCTATTAGCACACAAGAGTTAGTCAACAACCAATTAAAACTGACAAATCATAAGGATAAGTTGATAAACACCAATATCCATTTTGTAAATAAGTTAAGTTTAATTTCCTTCATTATTATCATATTATTAATAACTATGTTCATAATCATCGTATTATATTTATATTGTAAACGTGACTCTTTCAAATCAAAACTAATGAAACTATTGCGAAAATCCGCAGAATGAAGCGATCGTATTAAACGACACTCAAAATTCTTTACTTCAATGTCAAAAAATAACTTAAATATAGCTTCACGGTATTTAAGGTTCTCAGATGGGAGAAATTACGTGTCTAGAAACGCTTACTAGCTTAGAGATAAGATTAGATTCTGCTAGATCTGCATACTGTTCCTAGAACTTTATGATAACGCCTGTGGGAACGGAAACTAGCTTGCATTTCTTTAAGATAAGAGTTTTCTCTATTGTTAAGATGCTTGTTGCATCCAGTTCTGTTTCGACACTTAGGTTAGCGTGTCCTGTTTTAAGTATGTGGAGCAGAGCTCCGACGTCTGTAATGTGTTTAGTGTTTTAAGTACAAATAAATGCTTTTTAAAAACACTAATCGTCGTTAAATAAACATAACTCGCGTTGATTATCGAACAACAAAGGAGCACATTTAGTAATCAGTATTTAGATATTATATAATATCTACATTTCGTTAATTAATCAAGACCAGCCTTTCAGCATCTCCCGATTTTTGTCTTTTGCCATGTTTGTATCCACTATTACGTAAATTAAGCCCCCTACACCTGGCCGGTGCACTCTACTTTGACAAACCCACATTCGACTCCAAAATGCTTCAACATGTTTGGCAAGAAACTGGAAAATGAAATTTGCAAACTAGTAACCGTGACGGAATTTCAAACAGCAATTTAAAGAGTTGCGGGATATTTAATTAGCAACTCAAATTTTGGAATTACATAAACCCCCGATGAAAGCTTTTGAACGCAGACTTACATTTGCGCTGGACTGCGTAAATGACTGCAAAATCTAAAGACTGAACAGAGATATACTATGCGTCACTGCCACAAAAAAGAGAGTCAACATATTACAGCGCCTGTTAGGATATTTTAGAAATTTGGGGTTTTGAGCCCACGAAAGGTGAAGGCAGTTTAGCTTTTCGTTCAGTTCAGCCCGGCGCCGGCGCGTCGAATCTTCACCAACGAGCAAACTGCTTTTCAGTCTTGTACTCGTCCTCGAGTAGGGAGACTACTTGTGGAGTGGGTGTTGCCACACACGACTCACACTACTAGAGTGAGTCCCGGGTTAGTTAATTCCATGTTAAAGTAAAGGTTGACAGAAATCAGCAGGTGTGTGGTTGGTGCGGCTTGCATGTTTCCATTTTCGAGATTCCATAATTGGTAAAAGTGACTTTACAGTCGTGAAGACGCAATGGTTGGTACCGGATTGTCAAAACTTCTATAGGGCTGAATCCGTGGAGCTTCTTTATCTTGGGCTATGAGCGCCAAGTCGTTAGCGAATTGATTGAGTGATTAGGTTAAGTAGAAGAGCAATATATGTTGAACTTCGCCATTTTTCTTACAACTGAGAAAATAAAGCTATTCATTATTATTACTATTATTATTATTATATTACTTTATCATTTATTGCCATTCCCATTCTTTTACATTTATAAGAACAACCAAATTAGCTAAAAAAAATTTAATGAGCTCACAAGTTTATTAAAAATGTGTCTAAATTTTTGAATAAAGAACCTTTAGGGCCATATAAATAATCAATTTCAATAGAAATATGACAGCATGGTGAACATTAGAGGAAGCAACATCTAAAAGTATAAAGAAAGCAGAAAATCCCATAAAATCCCATAACAATTAGTATATAATCGATGTGACAGGAATTAGGAAATTAACTGTCACAGGAAAATTAAAACCAAAAATTATACTACGGATTGTTAAAACAAATGAGAAACTTAGGAAGTAAAATCCATTAAAAGTATACATATTTATGCAAAAACTATGAAAATATGGAAGGAGTACTTTCAAAACCCTGAAGAAGAAAAAAATGAACGGGAAAGAAAGAAATAAATATAAAGAGAACTATCAATCATCGAGAGGAGGTGACATATACAATCAAGAGACTAAAGAACAATCTAAATAACAACCAAAATGATTATCAAATACGATCTAGAGTTTGACAAGTGAGACTTATTTCACTAGAAAAAAATAAGACAGTAAATATTGAGAATTATTAGATGTATAACACCGGAGAGTAGAGCTAACAATTAATTGTAGTATTGGAAAGGGTATTAAGATATCAGTTACACCAAATTAAATACCATACTGCTGATGCAGTTAAGCAAAAAATCATAAATACTTGAAGACAAATCGAATCTGTGTTTTATTGATATGAAGACGGTTTGGAACGAATCAGAAGAGATGATGTGTGGAGGATACTAAAATGAAGAGCAATTGAGAACAAACCGAGACAGAAGCCTCTACCTAGATAGAGAAAACTATGTTAAAGTGAGAAATAAGAACTAAAGCAGATTCCAGAGTAAAATGAGAAAGGTTAGTAGTTTAGTCTATGAGAGCCATGTCACGTAGATGATAAGATGATACTGAGGACACCTGGAGAAGCACTGAGAACTATAATTAACATCTCTAATAAAGAATAATCAAAGAAAAATATAAAACTAAACATATAAAAAACCAAAATAATGCTGATAGGCGCGTTAGAGAAAAAATACAGTATAAAAGTAGATGAAAAAAGTGCAAGTACTTAGAGACACTGGTGGATAGAAAAGAGTGTTGAAATATGAAAGCAATTCTATAAAATCTAACTCTCTTCGCAAAAAGCTAATAGCTCAAGAAGTGAAAGTAGAAATAGCAAGGAAAATAGAGAAACCATCACTAGTTTACGTATGTGAGCCTTGGAGAGTAACTCAAAGGCACAAAGTAAGCTGACAGGCATGGAGATGAGTTTTATAAGAACAAGGACAACAAGTAGCTCAGACACGTTAGAAGAATAAAACAGGACAAAGAGGAAGAGCAACGGCGAGAAGAACTTAGAAGGAAGAGATGCGTATTGCCCTCAGAGAAAATAGGAATTAAATGGGGAGAAGTAAAACAACAACAAGAAATATGGAAAGCAGTATCAAAATCAACTTTACTTCAATCTTACACCGAAACATAGCAAAGTTCAGGATTATGTGAGCAAATATATATAATTTTTGCAATCGTCAGCTTATTATGGGAAACCCTGTATAAACAAGGCACAGCGTTTCTGTCGTCGTAAAAAAGTCAGCACACTTTGGAAAGACAACTCGATCCCTTTTAAAAATTAACGTCGAACTGAAGACAAAAGAGCTGTCTTTAGTTTCAGACCCAGCCGCATAAAGAATTCACAAGCAGCGCGACTGTCGATCGAAATCCGAAGAAAGCGTTAATTTGTTTTAAATTTTAATCCCCTCGACTCATTTGCTGTGAGCTGGTACGAAAGCACTTGAATCTGCAGCGCCACGACCGAGCTTTTGCTCTGTTTTACCTCAGCAGCTACAGCACGAATTTCATTTGCAAAGCGCCCGTCCCTGCAAAAATACACGACAGAAATTGAAATCGCCTGCTCTGGGGTACTTGTTAAGGAACTCGGCGGAGCCGTCGAGTGTTACATAAAACATGAAGGCTAGAACGCATCGTTAAGGAGCGCCGCAAATAAAGCGCGTCCCGCTCTCATAATTTAGTTAAGCCGGACTGCTTCGAACGCGACCAAAAACTTAAATTACTGATGCAGGGAAGCTCGGGCACCTCAGAAATGCAATATCCTTGAAAAATGTACTAGCGGTCTCGTGGCGTTTCTCTTAGTGAGGTGCCTAATTTATGACTTCCTAAAAGCACCAAGAGGGAATCGACGTGGTTTCGGCGCCCACCTGCAAACCGGCTCTGTTTACTCTGGAGCTGTCTTTGGCTCGGAAAATAATGATCATCTCCTGTGCCAACTTTCAGCTTTAAAGAAACATAGGTAATCTGAGCGAAATACTTTATATAATAAGAGTTTAATTTTTAACTTGCATAACAGAAAATGCATGTGCATAATGGAATTAAATATAAATATCGTTAGAGTAAGAAGTAGCCAGTTTGCACATAATCACACAGAAAACAAATTCAGATGTTGCTTTTCAGTTACAATTCGCAGGTCGAGAAACGTAAATTTGAACATATGAATTCGACACTCATACCCTCTTATATGTAGACTAATATAATCCAGCTTTTTGTTTTTGAATTTCGAAGTAAAGGTGTGTTTGCTAATGCAGCCCGTAGTTCGAGTTGACAGCTCCAGATGAGATATTTGGAAGCTTTTCAAATATGCAGAGTATGCGATGATAATTGGAGCCCTTTACTGTTTAAGGCTGCACGCTAGCACTACCGGTCAGCTTCTTAACTGTGTTGCAATTTCCAATTCGGACGGAAATGTTTACAACATCCAAAAATTAAGCATATGACACCAGAATTTAGTAACTTAGCTTAAATGACGGCGTCGTCGAATTTGTAACCGATTCCCCCGTTGCCTCTTAATCAATACGTAGAAAAATTTTGCTACTGGGAGTGCGCGCGGAAAGGAAAGTCGCCCAGAGTCGATGGACGGTAAATCGAGAAAGCCTCATCAATTCAGCAGTATGGAACATCAAAGTTATCAAAATTATGTATTGTTAAGCCATTTTGCAACCTTAGGCAAACAAGTAGAGCATCTAAACCTTCAGCACAGTTTGTCTGTATCTCGAATCAGAGGTCAGCACTTTCAATTTCATTTAACAAATATTCACAGATACCAGCTCTGTTCTTTCCCATTTAAATCCGAACACCCTGTGTATGGGCGTAGCTGTATCGTTTCAACCATTTCTAGATCACCCTTTGTATAACGCGTGCCCATCTAAGGCGCGAGGAGCTGGTTTGAACTGGCGAAGACTCCGCGTCGCCATTGGTTGTTGCTCCGCGGGGATATAGCGTGGCGTCACCCGGATGCTTGCAGACGCGAGTTCCGGCAGAACTACAGACAAGAGAGGTTGTGTGTTGTGCGAGTGGCAGTCATCACTTCTAGGCGTGGGTGCGATGGGCTTTGCGAGTCCGTTTCTGCTTCTGTAAGTAAGGGGTTGTCCCCTTGAACTCGATGCTCGGGGATCTATCCAGCAGGACGTATTGGATCTCTTTTTGCCGCAGTCGTTGTACTCTTAGGAGTGCTTTTCATGGCAGCCATATTTGGCGGATCTTAGTTCGTGTGCCCCAGATGCCGTATCGCGGCTGATTCAACGCCACGGATTGCAGCCAACTACCAACCGATTGCACGCCATTCTCAAGGACCGTCTACGAATTAAGGTACCTGTAATAGAACCATTTAAACATAATAGTTGTTACTTGTGCAAACGATTTTGCGTTTGTGGTTTTTTCTGCGGGGCGTACTTGTGCCTCTTGCTCGCTTATTACTATTTTATGCGGCGCTCTGGGGCTACGATGCCTTATGATGCTGCCGTAGCTAACTTTCACTTAAATGTTGCATGAACTTTTCGCATATGTTTCTGTAAGGCGACCGTTGCTAGCCCTAATTTCAGTAATTGCATGTGCGTAAGCTTGGTGTTTAACCGTATGAACAAGTGATAAACTCTTCGTATCGGTCTGTGTGAAGCGGCCGTCGCTAACCCTCATTTCAGTAACTGCAGGTGTGCGGGTTTGTTTGTACCTAACCGATTAATCAGCAAACGAACGCATCGCACAGCCGTGCGACGTCGTCAATATCACAGTTTGTTCGAGACTTTTCATATGTGCGTTTATCGCATGCCTGAGCGACGTGGCATTGGCTGGAATATATATTCAAAATTCACATATCTTTGCGAGGCTATGTTAGCCCCCTTTTTGGCCAAGAATTGCAGTTACGCTGCCCCCCCTCTGCCTAATAAATTAGCCGCGAGTTAATTCGTCGCATACCTTTGCGGCGGCGTGTTCACCAATAAACTGCTTCCGTCGCCTACGCAGGCGTATGATTTATTGTTATAAACTAACGCCCATTTTTCACTGTTCTGGTTGATGTAAAGTGACGAACCAACAGCGGCCAGTCACGTGTTGTGTGTTGTACCGTAGCATTAGCGCGTCCATCAGCTGATGCGTATTTTTCTTAAGAGATAACATAAGTTTGGCGGCACGATTTGCTGCCCGAATGTAGAAATCGACCGATAGACGCATATCTAATTAAGGGACGTATTATTCTTGTTCGTCTTGTGCATGCTCTGTTTCAGATAGTCCCCTTCAGTGTAAAGATTGGTGTACGACGGGACTTGAGAGATCGGAGCGTGCAGGTAAGTTTGGTCGTTGCGCAGCCGCGGCCAAAAGGTCCCAATATTGCAGTTCCAGTATTTTCAGTCACGAAATTGTTGTCTGAGCTTACCGCTCGCGAATACCCCTATCGACGGAGTATCTTGAATACTTCGCCACCGATGACCGTCCAAGCCCGGTTATTCGGTCACACCTTTACTACAGGCTTGGTGGCGCCCTTATAATTTCGACGTACCCTGTATATATCTTAGCACGCTTGCCCAACGACGTACCGTTTGAACCACGCCCGACTCCCTGAGCGCTTCAGCCGAGGCCTTTAGTCTGTTTTAACGAATCTCAGGGCAAGTGTGCCAGTTTTCCAGGACTGATCCAGTCGTGCGACGCTCACCTTGGGTGGGTGTCGTTAAGTCGTTTTGATACCGTAACAGTATTCTAATCGCAGTTATTACATCCGACAGTAGCCAAAATACCAACGAATCGGCCAGTATTACCCAGGACTTCCGCACACTTGAAATGTCAAAAATTCTCGGAACGCACACAAATTATACTCATATGCGTCTGAGCTCAACCGCCGAAAAGCGCTTGCGATTGAAGGAATGTACACAGCACCGACCCTCCTTTATCAAACCGGAAATTTTAACCATGAAAAGCTCCATACAGTCCCATGGCAGTGGGCAATTCAAAAGGGTATAACCGCATGTCGGTTCAAATTTCTCTATGGAAATTTAACGGGTGTTCGAAATATCTTGGAATTTTCTCTTACCATCATTTTGGAGAGGCACGTTAATTCTTAAATCATGGCAAGAGCATATTTCGAGACTATTGGGGCACCCGTTGCTTTTACTAATATGTAATGTATAAAACAATAAAAATTTTAAAAACTACAAATCTATAATTTCATAGACTGATGAATAGACACAGCACAATTATTGTCATAATGTCTATATCTCTATATTCACTATTATTATGTACAGTTTGGAAAGTACGTAAATACAGAAATAGTACCAATAGGACATACTTTTACAATTGTGAAACAAAAATTACAATGTTTTGTTGACAGATAGCAAGGTAGCACTATCTTAAATGGATATTTAGCGATGATTGACCAAAAAGTTCCACTATTAATGTTTTTGAGAAATCTCAGGGCAAGCACTCATTTCTTTAAAGTCTAAATATTGCTAGAGAAGGAAGCAGTTATATTGTTGTGCTATTTGTAAATGTTGATTCTGCGTCGAAGAAGGCATTCCAGCTTGCTAACAAGTTTATAGAAATTTCAAACTTCTCAATTTTTTATTTCCAATGGAAACGACTTCTCCATCCCTCATTCAAATGGGTTTTGTCGCTAACTTGTTAAAACTTGTAGTTTTTGACAAAGCATTATGTTCTCATCGCCGTAAAAGCTTATTGGTGAACCAATGTTAACTAAAACTGCTGCTGTATTTTTCTTCATATTATACGTTCTTCAAAAGTATCTGACCACTAGCTTGTGTCAATTACTAATTTATTCGATCCTTCGACAGCTCATGAGAATGAGTGCAGAGTGCCGTGTTTTGAAGGGCAGGGTTGTAACTACTATAGGTAAAAAACTAGTCCCCATATGTTGACCCCTTTCTAGTGTAGAATTTGTATGGCACACTCGAAACTATACAATCATTTTCTTACACAGCTTGAAATCTCTTGTGGAAATTCTATCGATTTTCAAATGTACAAATGTACTAATGATTTCAATTAAGTGTCCTTAATTTTCTCTTGCCGTAAATGGTGTTCTTTATCAAACATTAGTATAATGCTCGTTGTTTCTAATAGTGATTTTTAATCAGTGGATATTTATGAACTGAGATATCATATATAGAAAATTTAGTGTCATATTACTATACACCACGTAAATAGTTGAGAGCAGAAGCTCCATCTCATCGTAAGTAGAGTAACCGTGTTACGTGTGTATTTACGTAAGTGTTTACGTAACTAACACATATATTGAACTCTCCCCCATAAGGAAAGGTTAAGCTAAGCTAGATTGCGACCAGCCTAATTAGGATAAATTATTCACAGCCTGTATTGCATGACGTTCGTGACGTCACCGTTAGGGCATTTTCATGCCTTGTAGTAGTACTAAACATTTGTGCTATTAATGGAACCGCTTTCAGATTTTCTCTTAATCCGTTTACATCATCATTTTTGGCCTATTATAGCCTCTCGATGCCCAAAAGCATTTAAAGATAATGCATTTAAGACAATCTTGATGAGAGACATGTATTAGTGTTTTTCCTTCGTAGAAATATTTTTATCTTTTTATATTCTAAATGAGAAAAATGAGAATTTTATGTGTGAGTGAAGTGTGCATAGTATTTTGTATTCACGAATCTAAATAAAATCTGGTAGCTAAGAAGCATGGAAGTTCAAATAGAAACCAGTCAGAAATAGGTGTAAACGCCAGAAGTCATAACGGGAAGAAAGTTCTAAACATTCAGACAAAAAGCGGCAACTACAAGTTTTCTCATACAGTAAATGAAACCTTCAGTATTCGCAATTTGGTTTAAAGTCTAGAAATTGACATTTTTAATGCTTGGGTTTAGGTACAGACTAAACTAATTAACTATATGTAATTTGAAGCTCAATTATTGCTTCATCGTAACTAATTTGTTGGGCTTCATTAACAGACATGGTTTAAACGTCTGAGAGCTACGTAGTTAAGTCATTAAAGCAAATAAATTGGAAGTACTGAAAATTAGGTGCGTACTTATCAAATTTTCATAGATTCATATGAATTAATAAACTATAGCACACTTTCATCAATTGTTTTGGTAAAATCAATTTAAATCTTCTCCCATTAAGAAAGCAGTTGAATTTCTAACAACCCATCCAGAAATGCCAACCACCAACATACTACCTCATTAGCTAAGAGAACTGAATCGCTTTGAAGGCAGCCGCAATTTAACGTCGCAGAGAAAACTTCGAGCACCTTGGAAGTGGATTATCTCGGAAAATGCACCAGCCAGTGTCTCGGGGCGCTTCTCCAAGTGAGGTCACTTAATTTATGACTTCCCAGAAAGAATAAAAGGGCAGACGTTCAGCTCCAAAGCGTTCGTTTTTAGTCGGGCTGCAGTTGTCTTGCTTGGAAATCGTTGATAAATAAGACGCTACCAGGCTTGCAGAGAATGGCTTTCAAAACGAAGCTGCAGATCAAACATCGGACATTGTAAATGACTTTGAAACGATGTTCGCATCGATCGCGGCCGTCTGATGGAATCAATGTAATAAGCTGATGCAGAGTGTTTTCTGTTAATAGAAAGCAAACACTCGCTGTGGTTCTTATGGGAGAATGAAGTTTATTTTGCATTAATGGAATTTTCCGTCTTGCTCTATTGTTACTTTAGACTATTGCGAAAGGCGTAACAAAGACTGGAAATATCTGCAAAATAATTTTAGAAATAATTTTAAATAACCTCCCAGATTTGAAAAAACTTTGAAACAATGCAGTTTATTTCTTCCAACTGTGTATCGAAGCAGCGCAAAGAAGTGGATCTGCAAAAGCTTTGTAAGTATTTTCCTTACGAATAATAATCATATAAAGAGCTCTAGTTCTGGAAAGGATTCAGTGTATTCAAGACAAGCGCAATTACAGGACGGTGAAGCTCGAAAAGGAACGCCTTGTATAGTGTTAACTTGCGTGCTTGCAACGCCCTTTTCCTGCTAATGTAGATGTATACGATAAAATTGTTGAAACACAGATGAGGAAATTAAGTCGTTGTCCGGCACTGACAGTGATAAAGGGGAATTTAATGGCATCTGATAATGGAGATGTATGCTGCATTGGGATGGTTAAAAAAAACACTAAATTTCGCAAGTTAAACGATATTTACGAAAGTTTAAGTAATAAAATTATTTTTAAAACTTAAACCAAAGTTCTTCTTATTTAATTATATGTGGACATTTAAATCTGTAACTTTGGTTAATTCATTTAAATAAATTAGTCTAAGCAAGTGAAAGATGCTAACCATTTCCGAATCCTAGATGATCACAAACTTTATAATCTTTGCTTTTTTACGGTGTTACAGTTTATTGATGTTAAGTGAAAAAATTAGGAAAATGTAAGTTATCCCACTCCTGATTCATTAATACAAAATAAAAACTCAGGACTAGAATGAAAAATCCTCGAAGGCCACCTGTACGCTAGGACCGTAGCAAGTCAGTCTTCAATCTTCCCACTGAACGCCTGACATTGCGTCGCCTACAATCGAGAACATAAGTTTTGATGGCCTGACACCATGTCAGGTGTCAAGTTTACAAATAACGATTAAGGCACTCAGATGGGGATGAGCCAAAAATGTAGGTTCGTTAAGCGGATGCTGCGTCCAATTTTACAATAACATACGGAGCTAACGCAACTCCTGCAATTCAATTAGAACAATTGTAATGACAGAAAATGTAGATAACCCCAGTTATACCATGAGAAAATTAAAAGAAGAGGATAGGCGAGGAGCGCAGACTAACCGTGAATATGACCAAATGTGAATACTTCACACGGGAACAAGATGATTACATAATCCTAAATACTTTGAAGTGAATTTCAGTATGGAAGGCAATAGCAAAGATGTGTTGAAAAACGAATAAATAAACACAGATAATAGAAGCCACAAACTTAGTATTGAAGGAATACAGAAGCAAATGTACAAACGTATTGTACAGAGCTACATGGAGAAAACACTTTGAATATTAACAAGGAAACTAGTGAAAAACGAATATCCACATAAATTACCCATAACAATAGCTCTACATTTAATTCAGGAGATACCGTTTTTATTGTTCAGGGGCAGTTAATTCGTGAAATTTCTTATAAACTCTTCATATTTTAAACTTGATGGTCAGATTAATAATAATAATAATAATTGTTAATTAAGTTTGCCTCATTTCATAATAAAAGCTAGTATACTATATGTGATACAAAATATATCCGATGCCTGTTAATGGTATTAATAACATGATCAGGCTCAAATGGAGAGGCAAAATATAATATGAACATTTCATATGCTCAGTGTAGTAAGACAAGAGCGTAATATGGAATTAACTTAAATAGGACACGCATTTTAAAACCACTCTGTCTAGTCAAGTATTTTTATGGAATTAACTTAGTTTGAGTTAATTACCAATGCTTAAAACATGAGAATGAATCTTTTATAATTGTATCTTTAGAGACTGAAAGCAATTAAAATTTTTCGTCAGACCAATTTCGCCTCGCAGATGCAAATCGTAATAGTCGTCCAAGAGTGCGAATTAGCGACTCTCTTAGCGCAGCAGCTTTCGCAGTAAATCTGCTTGAAAACTGCCACGAAAGCAATTGTTGAAATCAAGTTATTCGGGAGTTAGTGGCACTTACGTGGTGCAGTCCTCAGCCTGGAGAACGGCCGCCTGGCTCAGCAGGAGAGTCAGCAAGATCGCAGCGAACTCCATTATTCCGTTCAGTTTCACTGCATCGTTTCCCTCTGCAACAGACAAATGCACTCGCATGAGATACATCATTCACGGCGTTCCATTCAAGGGTCGAATAAATAATGGTAAATAATGCGCGGCTACAGCGGCCGTCGCGTATATTCTAATGGGGATTCTGGCTGGTCAAGCATGCTCAGATGTTAACTAATTCTACAGTAATCATTTTTTAATTTATGTTGTGTTGATTGCACGATTACAAAACTAGTTAAGTGTAAAGTTCGCTGCTATTACTTATGTACGCAATATCAGCAAGTTTAGAATTGAGTGTTAATTGACTATAGGGTGTCTTTGAAATATGTAAACATGGCTCACCACACACTAGTGGATAAAACATGGCTGACACGGCACAGTTTAGACAGTAACTTCTTGATTTTATTAGTTAATTAATATTACATGAGTTTTGACTATTTAATTACCTGTGCGGAGTGATCTGGATTTCAAGTATCAATGCCTGTATCTGTAGTAGATGTTAATACTAGGAAATCGCCGGTTTACGGCGTCAGAAACCAAGTAATTACGGCTTGTAGAGGCGAGTGAGTAGTAATCGATGACTAAAACTGATTTTATTGATTGTACTCGCCCTTTTTATGCTGTTAGCCAATTTTAATTCGTTTGTCAATCTTCCAGAAAATTCACTTATGTACACTCGGGTGCAATTGCCGGCTGCCAGCTCAGTCGAAGAAGGCGTACAGATCTTTAAAAGATTAGTCGGTCGAACAAAACAAGAGATTTAAATGCCCAGCGCGCTAATGAATTTTTTATCACATAACTGCGAGTGCACCCAGGTATTCAAACGATAATTCGTAAACTCATATAGCTTATACACAAATACCGTTCCTGAAAGAAAAGCTTCAAATAAGATAGGTAGCCGTAACTAAATAAAAGCCTCATAGCTGGCGTAATCACAATATAATTTCAAAAGCATCACAGTATATAGATCACAGTATATTTCCACAATCAGAATAGTAGGTTGCCACAAATCAGAGCTGGGCAGTATTTGTATTTGTAAATCCTTTTTTTTTATTTAAATACTTTGTAGTATTTAATTACTAGGTATTTAAATACTTTTTAATGGGCTGTATTTGTACCTGTAGATGCAAATATTTTACAAAGTATTTAGTATTTAAAACAATTTTTGAACTATTTAAATACTTTGAGAGTATTTCAATATTCTCAAAGTATTTAAATATTCTCAAATGATGACGTATTGAACATTTAAAATTACGCAAAAAGTATTTACTAGTTGGAAATATACTTCTTGGAGAAACAAAGGTAATTAATTGAATACCTTTGAGAGTATTTAACTACTTCTATTTCTTAAAAAATGTATTTCTAAATAATAAATACTTTTTTCATAATTTTAAACATCTTTTAGGTCATCATTTAAGCTATTCTGGCATTATTAGGCATTACACGTTGGAATTCATACTATAAGTCCGCAATCCAAATTTTTAGCAAAGAAATTTTAACTAACAATATTGCTTGAATAAAAGTGAAGTGGAGTATTTGGCAGAATACATTTCTAAGTCACTGGTTTTAGCATTAGATATTCTGAAAGGAAAAGCTAATATATATTATGGATTTATGATACCAACGATCGCCAGTAAGAAAATTAATCTAGAAAAATTAAAAACAGAAATACTCAAGTATTTTTCTTCCTCAAATATAAAAAATATAACCTCAGATGCTAAATTTGAAGGACAACTTTGTATTTAAACTAAAAAATGTTAATTAATCTTCAGATTTGTTATTAGCTGAAGGCCTACAACTTATGGCAAAGATGTAAAGGAACTGTTATGTATATGAAAACGAAAAATTAAAAAAAGCGTTTAATTGTTTTAAATTTATATTTATTTAACTAACTTTATTTTACTTTTTTGTTAATATTCAATATAAGTAATTTTATCAAAAAAGTATTTTCTGGAATTTAAGACATCTAAACTATGCATTCACCGAAAACCAATATATATCTATTTTTTGAGTTTTAATAGTTCATGTAAAATAGCTTAAGTTATGCCATCTCTACTGCTTGGATTACTACAATTATTACAAGTATTCGAATAAAAGGAAATTATGAACTGTAAATTTAGGTTTGAAAAATTCTTAAACTGCTGAAGATATTAGAAATGCTGCATTACTATTTAAATACTTCACAAGTCCTTTTACATTTTAGTGATATCTAAAAACTAAGTGTTTAAATAATTTTAAAATATTGAAATACTTTTAAAATATTTAAATACTTTTGAAATATTTAAATACTTTTAAAGTATTTAATTACTTTTATAAAAGTATTTAACTATTAAATACTATAGGTATTTATTATTTAACTACTTTTTGCTCATAAAAAGTATTTAGTACTTAAATATATTCGATTTTCATAAAGTAGCAGTTAAATATTTTTTGAAAGTATTTTGCCGAGCTCTGCAACAAATTATTTTTTACGATTGATAATTTAGCAATACGCATACGAGGTACATCAGACAAGGATTACAAATAATACTCACAGTTTCATACACAAGTTTAGCAATAGTATTATTGCACATATTAAAATAAATTGATGGGCAAGCAAAAATTACAGCAGAAGTTCCTGGTTTCGGAGGAAACGCAACGCGCGATTTCCGATGTGGACTCAAGGCCGACGACGGCGATGTCACGATTTTCAAAATCGTTTGGCCCAAATTCGTGCGGCAGAAAGCTGGTTGCTCGGGGAAATATCCAACACGATGGCAGGGACAATTTAGACCTGGAGGAAGGCCTCCGTGTCGGGTTCTATCCTGTGCTCTAATAGCGGCCGCAGCTGGAAACAAAACGGCTCCGAAGATACAAATTTCAAGCCCGAAATTGCATAAAACGTCCGTCCGTGGAAGCAATAACCGGCTGTAACTAATGCCTCAGATCGGTTCTCCGGCACTAGCTGCTGTAAGGGAGGAAAGGTCCACGATAATATACACGAAATACAATACATTTCGAAGCGAACTCACCCTGGACAGATTCCAGGCATATGAGACAACACGTGGTAGCGTAAAAATTCCGCCAACGGTGTAGGAATTAAACTTCCTTCATAATGAAATTCGGGGACTAGAAACCACTTCAAAGTGTAGGCTCACATTACACAACCGAAGCTAATGGCAACCCAAAAATCCTCCGAATTCTATCCGCTAAACCAAAACAATCGCCACATCTTAACACTTTTCTAACGCAAGGCCAAGAAAAGTAGGAGTGGCGTTAGTGTGCGAAATTCAAACTGAGCAGCCAATGACATCAGAGTGAAAAGATGCGTAACAGTACGAAATAAATACTGCAGGTTGCGAAATTATATGGAATGAATGAATCGTAACAATGCATCTCGATAAACTTAGAGTAAAGAAATATTAACAAGCACGTACTAATTTAGCAACACCTGACGAATTAATTAATTGTTAAGAGTGAACACTAAACGAATTATTGGCAAACGCCGCAGTTGTAGATGGGTTTTACTAAATAGTGTTGCTTAATAATACAGACAAACCCAGTGGTGATCTGGGTAAAGAATGTTGACTTGCTACTCCGGCACATTCCTGGGCTAATTAAACCAAATAGACTGCTTAAGAATTTTATAACGTAATTAATATTTAACAATATTATACAGTGTGAAATTTAAAATCGATAGAATAATTTTTTGAGGTTTCTTTTGTTACGTTTAAATTAACAATAGAAATTTCACTCCGTTTCATTAGGCAACTTATGTGGACAAGTATCTTTTGAACCTGCGTGTTTGGCAATTCTTCTGGTTAAATATACGTATATTAGAGGATTTTAACGAGATTGGAAATTTATTTCGTTTTCATAGTGAAACAAGAGAGATGTGAATTGCAAAATACCAAACGTAAACGTTTATTTACAAACACTGGTTTTTTAGCAAAATTGGCTAAAGGGCCGAGTCGTGGTTTTCTGTAAATTGAGTCATTAGAGATTTTCCGCTAAGGCATATAATGTGTACTATGACAAAATAGTCTAAATGACGTCTTGAGGGTAAGACATTTTGGTTAAGATCCTATAACATATATTTTTCTGCAACCTTTTTATTGCAGTCCAATACAGAGGTTATTTATTTGTAGTTTAATATAATAGATATAGTATCTCTTCGTGGACCATTATGTGATTGGAATAAGTTGGACTTAGGTTTTATCTGTCATTGCTGGGATTGTATTCTATTTGGTCGTCACTGTACGAGCAGATCTATTTGGTCGCTGTTGTACACTTCTGCTTGAGCAAGACTTATCGCTACAAGGTTATGTAGTAGAGGTATTGTGAATCTCAAATAATTGAACTATTGGTAAGTATTTTGACAGTTAACATTTAATTTGCAATACATTTAAAGTTTACCGATAGGAAACTTGTATGTATTAGTACATATCTAAAACTATATATAGCAATTCTCACGTGCAGTTATATAATTTATTCAGAATTTTTGGTGTTAGAAGTTTGGTTAGATAATCATTTATTATCATCATTTGTCATCTACCTTAAATAATTGAGTTTACAATTTAGTATTGTTCATCATTGTGTTAACTAATACTTCTATCGGGCTATATCGTATTTGAAAGTTACATATGAAGTGCATTGCTCTGTTATCGTCTAGTTTCGTTACAAGTGCATTCTGCGAGCTCCGCTCGTGTTTGCTATCGCGGCAAGCGCGGACGCATACTATCGTATCTACCAAAACAAGATCGATATGAATTCCAACTTTCCAGGGGCTTTTTCCCAGCCGAATACATCTGTTCATCAACCCCAACCAATGCAGGTAGGAAAAAACACTGCTCCTAATTTTATGATTCATTCACAACAACATGTAGTGCAACCCCCACAACTATCGATGTATCAACAAGTGCTACCACAATTTAATAACGAATATCAATACTCTCCACAACAGTATCAACAACAACAGTACCTAAGCCAATTTCCACCAATTACTTGAAATAATCCACAATACGAATGGAGATCATGTGCATCAAGAAAAAATAAAAGGCAAGATGAACTCAACAGTAGTCTTCATCAAGCAAAACGTAGTCACCAACAAATAATTTCTACACAAAATAAATTCCAAGCTTTAGCTTACCAAGAAACCCAAGAAGTGGAAACGCAAGAAGATGAAGACGAGAATGAAGTATCCAAGGAAACAAAACCGTCACCACTAAAATCCCAAAAGTGCAAATTATAAAACCAATCATGGATGTAATCGAAAAAGTAGCGGTAGGAAATTACGAATGCAAATTAATAGGTAAAAATACGTTGAAAGTATCAGCCAAAATAACAGACGCATACAGAAACATTGTGAAATGCCTAGAAGTCAACAAAATATGCTTTAGCACATATCAAATGAAGGAAAACAGGAGCTTTAGAGTAGTACTTAAAAATATCCACTACTCTACAGCACCACAAGATATCGAGAAAGCCATTCAAAAAGAAGGACACACTGTCAGAAATATTTATTACATGAAAAGCAGAGTCAATAAAGAACCACTATCGATGTTCTATGTAGATCTGGAACCAAAAACAAATAACAAGGAAATCTATAATGTTAAGGGTTTATTTAACTGCCGCGTCACCTTTGAACCCCCACACAAAAAGAAGGAGATTGTACAATGTGCACGTTGCCAGAACCTTGGTCATACAACAACGTATTGTCGCAGACCGTTTAGGTGTGTAAAGTGTGGACAAGAACACCCAACAGCATCATGCAACAAAAATATAAATGCCAAAACCACATGCGCCCTCTGAAAGGGACATCATTCGGCAAACTACAAAGGTTGTCCGAAATACCGAGAGCTACATAAAATTAGATTCCCACCTCGGGGAGAGAGAAGAGTTCCTACTCAAAGTACCCAGCCTCACACAGCTATAATTTCACCACAACATTAACCAAATGGAAATACTATACCAGGTCTTACCTACGCACAAATTATATCAGAAAATAGTCAATCTAACACGAACAATCGAGCGTGGCAACAACCAACAAACCCCCACCAGCAACCGTTTGAACGATTGGAACTACTTTTAACAAAACAAGCAGAAATGCAATCAAAATTAGCTGAAGACCTTCGCACTGTGTTAAACTTACTACAATCGTTACTAAGCTCAATTAATGGCCAATACATACAAAATAGTGTTATGGAATGCTCACGGGCTATGCCAGCACGACGAAGAACTCAAAGTATTCATCAAAGAACATAACATAGATATTTTGCTCTCTGAAACACATTTTACCAATCGCAGCTTTATAAGAATTCCTGGTTACCAAATTTACGATACCCCACATCAAGATGGTACTGCTTACGGGGGTACTGCATCACAGTCTTTACAAGAACACCTTAACGAAGTGCAAAGCTGCTTAAAAAATGGCGAATTCGAGCCAATGAAAACAATTCAACACACATAACCTTTACAAATAGAAGAGAAACATGCCTTCAAGTTACTTTAAACAACAGGACCCTGCCGCAAGCCGATTCTGTGAGGTATCTCGGAATGCACATCGATAGACGTTTGAACTGGCTTACACACATATGGAACAAAAGAAAGCAATTAAACAACCAGCTAAGTAAAATGTACTCGCTAATTGGTAAAGAATCAAAACTGTCCATGGAAAGTAAAGTTCTTATATACAAGACAGTCTTAAAGCCGGTTGGATGTACGGCATCGAACTCTGGGGTACAGCGAGTACCACCAACATAGAGATCCTCCAAAGATTTCAATCGAAAGTCCTTAGAATAATCACAGAAGCCCCATGGTACGTACAAAACTCGGTCGTCCATCGAGATCTCAACATAGCCTACATTAAAGAAGTGATCCAAACCAATACCAAGATACTTAAAAAGCTGGAGACACACCCAAATACCTAGGCTATCAACCTGCTAGACAACAGTGACACCCGATGTAGACTGAAGAGAATCAGCCCGTTAGACCTACCTGATAGATTAAGGGCCGGTTGCAGAAAGCAATGTTAAGTCTGGTGTTAGCTAACATCGCGTCAAAGTGAACAAAAACGAATCAAATCTCAAATGCTTATGGTAACTAATACATTAGTAAACAAAATTTGATGCGATTTTGTTCACTTTGACGCGATGTTAGCTAACACCAGACTTAACATTGCTTTCTGCAACCGGCCCTTAGTAATCAATCATAAATTGTAGTCATGTGTTAAGTTTTGTAACTACTTAAGTATAACATACTAGTCAATTATTTTATAATCTGGTGCGTTGTTACTGGACAACGCCCAATACATGTCACATTTATCGTCACATCAATTACTTAATATTCCAATTGGAATAGATTGCAATTTTACTTGAAATAAAAAGAAAAACATAATGTTCTAAAGAGCCTGGCTCCCACTATCCAATCGTCAGTGTTATAGACTTTGGTCCTTTTATTATTGAACTCATAGGATTCTATAGTTTTCTTAATAAGCAGCAAACGGGTATCTTACCAATAATTATCATATGAGGTAAGACTTGAGCAATAACTCTATTTTGTTACGTTTGTCGGCTTCTATTCGTGATACTTTCCCGGCAAAATCAAATACAGATAAATTAACAAGCTAATTTAATATTTCAAAGTATAGAGATACAAACATATAGAGACAACTACAGTAAACACTAACGTTACTGCCATTGTTGTGAAAGAGTGGCCCCACATCGCAATCTTTTTCATACAATGTTGCTCATTGTCTGCTCCTTTGATGAATTTGATGAAATCTTACCTCCTTAGTTTCCCAGACGTATTAGCAGTTTTTGTTTCACAAGGCTCTTGCTGCATAAACAGCTAAGCCTTTGCTACTTACTGCTTGAGCTGCCAGATTCTTTGTTTGAGCCCGGGGATGCCGCATTACCGTCTGGATCTATATTTTGCACGGTAAAGATACGCGTTTCCAGTGGTTGTAAAGGTAATTTGATATCGGACCCAGTTCACAGTTGTGTGTATTAATAATAACATATTAGATTTTATCCTGCAGTTTTTTGTAAAGCCAAATGCAATACACATTTTCAGAAAAATTGGATAAGTTATTTCAGAGGCAAAGTCTGTTCGTTTTCGAGTGTTGAATACCCCTATTTCCCGTGGCAGTATGTTCTCATTACATCTGCTGACGACATATGATGGTGGTGGCTAATCTGTAATAAAACATCTCTCTATCTCTAAAGATTTCTACTTTAGCAAGCGAGCACCTGATTCTCCAGCTTAAGAGCACGCTTATTCTCCGCTCTTTATAGCAACGTAACTTGGAACAAATTATCTTAATAATTACTGCATTCGAAATTAGCATGTTTTAGAAAAACCCAGTTCTGTTCAGGAAAATACGTGTTTGTGCATGGTGTGGTTACGTTTCACCCAAATTTATGTGTGGCAGAGCACAGCGAAAAAACAACACCTGCTCTATCATAAATCGCTTCGGAAAAAAGTACAAAAACACTAATACGAAGTGAAACTTTGTGCTACAGCTGTACCGGCTATCAATGTGTGTCCAAATAAATGTAGGGTACTGTCTAAAACGCCAATATCTTAATTGTGTACCTTGCTTCTGCAATTTCAGAAAGGGCCTAGCTATTCAAAATACGCTGTCCGCAAGCCAGTAAAACCAAGCTTCAGCAAAATTAGAAATATCTCAGCGGGCTAGCTTTCAATTCTTTCGGCTAATAAAAATCCTCGCGCAATTTATGCAATTACTAAGACGCAATACCCGAGTCTAATTGCATACAGCTGCAAATGCCTTTTTGGAACAATACAGCCAAGTGCTAGACTGGCCAAACACGACGTTTTAATAAAGCATTAACGCAACCGGCCATGAAGAAAGCAATAAACTCAATCTTTGATACCCAAACATTCCTCTCTAAGAACAATTACTTATTGTAAGATTGAGTTTAAGAGGTATTCTTTTAGCAGCGAGAGATAATAAACTATCCCCTCTTCTTGCGTAAGCGAGAGTATAAAACCAGCAGACTAGAAGGCGCCGGGACTGATAGCGTATTGGGTATTCTGCGTTATTTGAGCAGTCGGAAAGAACTGTGTCAGTTTCCAAGTTATTCACTGGGTTGAGCACATTTACGACAGACGCTTCTACTTGTTTGATTAACTAGTTCACACATTTTCAGGCTTTTGTATTTTTCTTGTATACTGTTGTGTTCTCGTGCTCCATGTACTGTACCTAACTACATATATGTATAATCGTTCACGTTTTTTTTTAAATTTTGCGTTCTCAAAAAAAATAAGTGCTATTGTTGTCTACATCGGGTGTTATCTAACCTATATTCTCAACCTCATTGAAACATGAAACCCAAAATGGTAATGCTGCCAATGTCATGTTTTAGAAAATGGAAATTATTTATTTATTCTCATACAGTCATCCATGTGACGTATGCTCTCTAACTGTTTTATCTTTAAGTACTTTTTGCTTTTAGCTATTATAGTTATGGATAGTATCACATTTTTATCCTTAAGTTGTGCATAGAAATTTCCTTACAGAATAGTTAATCAAGAAGTCCATCTCATAGATAACTTCGATGCTACTTCTAATATACTGAATAAATCGCAGTAACGCAATCTTATTTTTTTCCATGCAAAAACTAGTCTTTGCAGATCTAAACTGAGGAAAAATATTACTACTAATGAACTAATGAGGATGAAGTAGTCAATTTATTAGACGTTGTTATAGTTATAAACGGACTATACTTTTGCTATGAAAGACAGAAAAGAAAATACAGCGGATGTGACTTTTTATCCAGTATTTGGACGAACTACGTGTGTCACTAAACAGATTTGAGATTGGTTAACCACGCCGATTTTGATGAGAATGGTAAAATTTTAAAAAATTTTGAATATAAAAGATAGCTTCACTATGAACAAAAATAATTGCTTCCAAGAACTCAGCGCCATTCCTGTATATGTATATGTATTTGTAATCAATGCTTTCTTATGCTTTATTGTCCTCACTGTAGATAAATGCATTGTTAAGATTTAGCACTAACGTATGTTATGTCTTTTGGGCATTTGTCATTTTCTTATAGCCTGTCTCTCGTCGCATCTCATTTATTCCGTACGGTTCGTCATAGGGAATTAGGGTAAGTTACTGAACTCAACACTTTACCTGATAAATCATTATTGCTTATGCTAGTAGGTGAACTACATGATCTCTCTCCGGCATTATGTTTTAGATACTTGTTCATGAAAATAATGTTACCGTGCTGGTATCGGCCGTTTTTGTTAATCTTTCATGTTATTTAATCAATACTTCTGCGACTAATTTGCTAAAATAAGTGTAACGAATCCGATTATAGATTTTTTCCAGCACATTAATTTTTGTATAACACACGTTGCTATTGTACATTTTAAAATTAAAATTGTTATACCCCTTATTAAAGAGCTACTAACAACCACAAAAGAAGAAAACGCTAAGTAGAGATCTAAACAGTGCAAAATGGGAAAGGTGGGCGCACCTGATAGTAATTCAACTAATCTCGAGGTGCATTCATGTACTAAAAATTAAAAAAATATATATCTCGGTTTATATGTATTATTAACCGCTTTTTATATTTTCTGACCTAATACATAATAATAAAAAAATACAACATGCTGGTCGCCAAATAACTAAGGATTGTTAAGGAATGGAAATTTTAATAATAGTCCAGCGTCCATTATACTTTAGAAAGGCTAAAAAACTGTCCAATTTTCCAAAACTCTATCTTTAGCAAGCAAAAAAGTGTTTTTTTCCGAAATCAGAGACTGCGATATTCTAGTATTTATGTACAGCAGGGTATAATTAAATGATGTTCTGCACCTTTACTACTACCCTACTACCCGGTTACACGTTTTAGTTAGCATAAGAATTCCCCTTGTTAGAAGTACCTACTATACCCGGTCTTCCCCTTCGAAATGGCGCTATATCTGGATGGAAACAGCAATTACAGTTATTGCCCAGAAAGGTATCGTAAAATCGGCCCCTTTCCAACCACCACTGGACCGAGGCCGTAAGCTTTCAATTAGCCAATGGCCTGCTCGAATTTGCTTTATTTGCGGAAATTTGTTTGCAAATGCTGGTGCCTCGCTTGCCGGTCCAGGGAAGCCCCGCTCGTCTTCCCTTACATCTCCGGCGGCGCAGAAACGTTCTAAAAGAAAAGCACTCATGCTTATCCGACCTCTGACCATTGATAAGTGTTCAGGGGCCTATCTATATTCAGCCCTGTATAGAAGGCAATAACACGACGGCTATAAAGGGTGCGTCCCCGCGCCGGCCGCGCCCTCAGGAGCGCTTTGCCCCCGGCTCAGTGGCTCCCTCTCACACTAACTGCGGCGGATATGCACAACTATGCGCTTTTTATGCTAACATGACCGCTTCCGTGCCATAAACCCGAAAATTGCGCGTGTTCCTTACCCTCGACGACGACCTCTGACCGGTTTCACAAGATCCATCATAAGAACGACTTCCATTATTTATTTATTGATAATAATATACAGGGCGTCGCTTAAAGATATATGCAGTAGATTATTATTATAGATTCCTGGCGTCAAAGTAAACCGATTTAATGAAAGCAACCTATATCCAAAATTTATTCGTTTCAACAGCATTAAGCTTCAAAACTCTTGTTTCACAAAATATAATACCTAAACGCTTTGACTATTCGCTTGTTATTGTAATAACATATGGGGTCATAGCGTTTGATTTGAAAAAAAATGTTTGGTAACTCAACTAATGTGGATTAATGCCAATTCAAGCAACAGTACGTTATGCACTGATAGTACAGTTTCGGCAATTGCACCAATTCATAGTAAATCACACAAGCAGCGTAGAAAGTAATTGCTACGCATTTCTCATTTGCTATCACACTTTGAGCTGAGGAGCTACGATGCCTGCCTTACATATTATTCGAGTTAATTTATGGAGCAGATTTCTATCCTACAGCTTGACAAGTTATTGACAAAACTACGATGTCCATCCGAATTCGAGTACCACATGGTACCTCCTCTATGTAATACAAAGGTAATTCCTCCAATTACTTTTTCTCCTAAGCAGGGACCTTTTAGCGGCACCCTGTATTTTCGGCGCTCGCAACAAAGTTGGCCGGGAAGTTAAATTTTAATCAGTTCCAAGGCGAGGTGCTGCTCTTTGACAACTTCAGCAAAAACAAATCCGTAATTATTCTCCGCCGTTAAAGAGTTGGTATTAATTAAAAGTGTGACGAAGGCATTTATTTTGCTTTTGGGCAGTTTAATTAAAAATGATTTACAACTTCAAAAATCTCGCGGTCTTGTCAGGAGCAGGCAGTCGCCCGCCGCGCTCTGACTGTTCTCGACTGGATGTAAATTAAAAGTTGTTTCATACAAATTCAGCGACAAAGTTGGGCCTGAATGGAGGCGGAAAAATAAATTCAACAGGTTTGCAAGGGCTCCGAATGTAGGTGAGGAATTCGTACGAATTTTCACCTTTTGTCGCTGATGAAAGCAATCTACGCCAAAAGGAGGAATAACTCGTTCACATTTTTGTATTTCGGTCGGGAAAAGTTAATTTGATGAATTACATTTTAGTTACCGAGTGAAAAATGTACTAGAAACAGGAAATTCTGGGCAAAATAAAGAGCAGCTGCTACCATATCCACACTGGGGTGCTTCCATGCTATCCGCAACCCAACCTCCTATTTGAAGTTAGGATTCCGACACCATTACACGAGAAGCAATAGAAAATTTGCTTAGAAAGAGGTTAAGACGAGTAAAAAGTAAGTGCACGACGTACTTACCACAAAGGGCAGTTTACGTCTAGCAGCGAAGTCTTACAGTCCCACCGCCCCAAATTTACAGCCAGGTACCTACGGGTTTGAATTTTGCGTCACTCTGGGACCTCTCCAAGGTAGCCCCAGTGATCATCCAGCACCAGAACCTCATGATTTACCCCTGCAGAAAAGCCACAACCTGGCTACTTGCCGAAACTTCGCAAAATTAGTTTGAAACCGAAAGGTAAACAACGCTGTTTGCAGACACGTTTAATTTTCTAATTTCAGACTCGGCCAATCCGAACTACTGCGCCGTTCTAGGCGAATTTTATCAATATCACGGGGCATACAATATTCTGGTTTATGTACTGTCGATGCAGATCTTTCAGAACCTACACCCAACATCCATAGTTCAAAATAAAATTTTATTTACACATTCAATACTGTACACACGTTATGGCATTAAATCTAGTTTAAGAATGTAACTTTTAATTATTTGGAATAAGATAACCTTTATTTCCACTGTGTACTATATCTATATACTTGAGTTGAGAATTGAACCCTGGACATCCGATCCACCCGGGTCAGATTTAAAACAAATTGCTGAAGCACTAGAGAAGCTTCTGTAGCATTACAGCATGCTATTGCAATACGTTATGTGGTTGTATGCCCTTTAACACTGGAAATACGAAGAGCATTGATGCTATGCTTACATGGAAATCTAACAACACTTTAGTGAAGTATTACCTTCGCAAAGTTTGAAAGGAAATGAGCTTGAGTAGCTTTAACATTACAAAATAGTAATTGTGAAAGTACATTGTAGTATACACGGTTTTCATAGTTAAGTCGAATAAACCTCGTTATTATCGGATCTACAAAGTCAGTTAAGTAGGCAAACTATTAGTATTTTTTTCGCCAATTACGATGGTGATAACGGAATCAAAATCGAACGTCGCGTTCGTGAGTTATGTCATTGCCAGAGGCACTAGGAGCATTTACAAGCGGGCTCAAAGGTGCTTGGAGCAAGAGGTGATGTTTTTGAGCATCTAATTGGAATTCATAGAATAATTTGAAATAAATGATGATGTTGCACTTCATGGATATTCTTCTTAATTTTTATTTCATGGTAAGGCAAAGTTGCCACTAACACAGCCACCTTGACGAATTTGAAAAATCATCAATACCTTTGTCATTTTTGACATTAGGATAAAAGGTCATAGGACACTTTTTGTTCAGAATTTAACCACCTATCGATTGTGAATATTTGATACTGAGTGTTGCATTTGAAAAACTAGAACTTTTTGACATAACTCGCGAACGCGATGTTCGATTTTGATTCCGTTTTCACCACCGTAATTGGCGAAAAAAATACTACTAGTTTGCCTAGTTAACTGGCTTTGTAGCTCCAATAGTAACGAGGTTAGCAATAGTGCCGACTTAACTCTGAAAACCGTGTATAGTTATAGCTACGTATAGTTCGGCATTACTATTTTAGCAAAAAAATAACTTAGCTTTAATCATAAAAGTTTTCTTCATAATTCGCGATGACGGTTCGGAATAACGTAACCGGCAAAAGAAGAGTGAAGATACATCTGAAAACAGATTCTCTCTCAACCCAATTATCACACTACTGCAGGGAATAAGATGGCTTTACACAATACTGAAAACCTAATTCTAAAAGTACATAAAAATATTTTGTTTTATAAAATTCCATACAAAGTATTGTTCTTTTTCTTTGTCGATACCTCTTATATCCAAATCTGTTGTGGTTCCATACAAAGTCTATGGTATAAAATATTCATAAAATGCCCTTTCAGCCAATTTTACCCCTACACAACCAAAAGTGATATTTGTTCCGCACATAGAGTAATCTAAATTTCAGAAAAAAAAACATGAAATGCATGTGTCAAGCAATGATAGAGCTCGGAGAAATAAATTGCGATAAACAAAATAAAGCAGAAAAAAGTATACCTTTACCATGGATACACAAGTTGTAAAACTGTGCCTTGTATTGAACACTAGAAATCTATATTTAAACAAATTCTACAAGTACATACGTGAGGTTTAGACCTTACGTGGTACTTACATTTAAACAAGATGTTTCGCGATAATAATTGAATTGCCCTTTTCTGTTTACCTTGCTAGCTTAGTGAAACATAAAACTCTAAAATATCCCAGTTCGTAGATAGGTAATGTCAATATTGTTGAAAACAGGAAGCTGGTACCCCTGTAGTGTTCCCGGGCTGAGACTAAATTCAAATAACTCAAAAGAAAAGCCAACTTGTTTCCACGATTTATTGAATTTCAATCACATACAAAAACATAGGTCAAATTAAACCAAGTAGGATTAATTTCTAAAACAACCTACATAAGAGATAGCTGGGGCTACTACCATACAAATACACAACATACATGGAGCAACATTAAAAAAACGTAAAAATATTTTTTCTTTAAAACGCATACAACGTAAACGTCAAAAATGACTTCGTGCCAGCCTTTTTCATTTCCGGGTGTATTTAAAACCGAACAGGAATTTAACACCTCAGCTCATTCCTAAAGCGCTTTTAAAGGATTCTCACAGCTAAGCGCAGGCGCTATCACGTTTTGACTGTAAACACTTTTTTGGTAGTTCACATTTACCTTGAAGTGGGCATATGGAAAATACTGCGTACATAAACACACGAACGAGTACCGGGGAATCCCGGAACTGCTAAATGGCGACTCTCGGTCGTACGAAATACTCGAACGTCGTAAATACAAGCGTGACAAAATAATGAGAAATTAATTTGTAACCCCGAAACCATCATTAAATTCAGCTGCATATAACCGATATGCTGAGTCAGAAAAAAGCTTTTTTTTTAGTTTTTATTTTGTACTCAGCCAACAGCCGTTAGGCCAATTATAGGCGTCGCTGTACATTTTTATGGGGACTTCCAACCCCACTAACGACTGTCATGATGTTATTATGACATCCGGGACCAACTATTTCCGTGGCAGCCGTACCACAAGGCGCCGAGAGAAGCAGCTGTGAAACTCCCATCCAAGTTCTGACCAGAAAGAGCGTCGCTTAACTCTACTGATCGTACGTGGACGCTTGTTTAAGCTACACCACCCGGGACCTAATGAACTAAACTTAAAATTCTTGTTGCTTTTCTTAAAATATGTCTTGAATGAGATTTCTGCGATGTACAATTGTTTTTAAGTAGCTCTTTGGCAAGTTAGTTGCGACCTTTCCCACTTTATTCTTATTCTTTCTAGTTATTGAACTCGCACATGTTTAACTATATAATACAGACACTATGTCGTAACAGCTTAATGGTAGATATTTATTTAATAGTTCCTTGATGGTATAACTAATTTTTGTTTCCTAAGCGACTCCTAAGCCAGAACCACAAACACTTCGTGTGTTGGAGAAGTTTCAAGTTAGTACAGCGCAGATATAAAAATAGTGCCTAATGCCCAACCAACATCTTGTAAACTACTTCTCAGAAGTCTCAGAATTTTAGACTGTGAAAACAGTTCTAAGGTTGTTTCTATCTTGGAAAGAAACCATAAGTTAACTTTCCAAGTCAGACTTCTAGTCTCATTTTTCGTATCTCTATAACCATTCTCTTTCCTAATCTTTCAATAAAGCTTCTTCCTCTTTTAGTTAGAAAGAAGTTCCTGCTTGCCTGACTTGCTTATCTGGCATACAAGGAGAATCAGCTTTATGTTTACAACTAGAGGCTCAATCTGACTCTTCCGATCTATGTTTTAAACCATAATAACTTAGCGGTGCACCACTTTTATAGTTTAGTTTGTTTAATTGAAAGAGTTCTGAATCATAAATCATTGAGACCTGAACATAAAAGTCACATTTCTAATGCAACATATGAGTGAACGTACACTATTATGGCTATTACATAACGTCAATTTAGCCGGCAGTACGGCTGAGTGATTTTGCATATCTCACGGTACTTGTAAAAGTTAACCTCCTTTCAGCTTGGTCAATACTTGGATGAGTGCACATCTGGAGAGTGGGCGTAGGTTTCTAGCCTAGACAGGCTCCACTGCCTCAAGTACCTCCGCCGAATTTGAAAATACACATACCCTCAACGTTTCCGAGGGCCCTGACACTGTGGTATAGAGGTTACAGATTATGTATGTATGCATAACGCACATTTGACAAGTTGTATTTTTTTCTTAACCTTTGCTTGCAACACTGTTTTCAATTATGTACATATTATAAACTACAAAAGTGGCTTTCTATGAAACACATTATTGCAAGGCCACAATAAGATCTACCAGTTGCAACCAATTAATCATAGTGCAATTTTTAAGTTGTTCAATATAACAAGGTTAAATTTATTTGTGGAGATTTAAGATAAGTACAAGCAAACGGCGCGCTACGCGCACATGTGGCGTACGTGTGAAATAGGATACGCCGAAGGTCAAGCTGCGAGGCGACCGCTAAGATAAGCAAAACAAAACCTAAACAAATATAAACATCTGCGAAGCCGGAACGTGATTTTGTGCCACAGCAGACAAACACACATTAAGGAAAATTATATTATAGATATTCTATATAACAGTTGTTTGTTATCAAAATTTTTTTCACCTAAGCTTCCATAAAACTTTATGCCCTGATACGTCAAATCAACTTAACTCAAGATATTTATGGTTATGGACTCGGTCATATTTATTATTTCTCCCGTGTATGAAAGACATGATTAATGAAATCTTCAAAACGGGCTCGGTTAAAAAATCATTTAAACATGAAACTTCTTAAGTTAAAGTTATTTTGATTTTAAAATTACTTTTTTTGTTCAAACTTGATATCAGTCATATAAATTTCTTTTATTTAAAATCTATGCTGACAGCTTATCCAAATTTTTCACTCAGCTGCTTTTAGGAATATAACTTAACTCACTTCAGGTAATTATTGGATAGATTTACGTTTTTTACTTGATTTATATTAAATCTTTCCTTTCGGATATCCCCGAATCTCCTCGAAATACCACACGCGTCTAACCTTATTAACTATATCTGCGACACAGACCCTTTACGTAAATGTCCGCTACAACCAATTTATTAAATCCAGCAAGCAACGTGCTCCATCTACGTTACATCCCTCGATATCAACATTTCATTCCTTGGTATACGTTAATAACAACACATTCTTTTACTTCAAAGTGGTTTTGTATTGGTAAACTATTCAGTCCACCTCGATTGAATATTTAGAATTTGTATGCATTTAGAACATATACAGTGTCCGCCAAAAAGTCGGCATAATATGGGATTTTTTTTATTTTTGATTATTTGTGCTTGTCTAAAAACCTATCTAGACCCTATCCTATATACCGAGTGACTTTAACTTATTTAGAAAATGGAGTTTTTCGAAATTGTCAAAAGCTGAAAAGTACTATTTTTCGGAACTTAAGTGAGATATCAATAAGATTATTTTAGAGTGTGTTATTTTTAGCTAACTGAACTATATTAAGGCCACAGAACCTCTAATTGTTCTCTTAAGCAAAACATTATTTTTTCAGTTTTTTAAATATTTTTTCAAAATTCCACATACCAAAACTTAATATCAAAATTCAATTTTTTTTATGTGAACACTTTAAAAATTTATCGTTGAAAAAATAAATTAAAATGTTAATTACTTCTTTAGATTTTTTATTATTTACCGAAAAGTAGTGTTTTTTTTAAATAGATATTAATTAGAATTGAAAAATATTTCTCCTAAAAAGCTCCTTGCATAAAAAACGTAAAAATTATGCACACATACTACTTTTCGGTAAACAATAAAAGTAATTTACATTTTATATTATTTTTCGCAATTATAAATCTTTAACGTGTTCACATAAAAAATTTGAATTTTAATATTAAGTCTTGGTATTTGGAATTTTGAAAAACATTTAAAAAAATGAAAACTTAATTTTTAGCTAGAGTTGAAAAAATTAGGGGTTTTCTGGCCTTGAGATTGTTCAATTAGCTAAAAATAACACACTCCAAAGAAATCTCATTGAAATCTTACTTAATTTTCGCAAGTAGCATTCGGATTTTGACAATTTCGAAAAACTGCATTTTCTAAATAAGTAAAAATCCCTCGGTGTATATGATAGGGGCTAAATATGTTTTTAAACAAGCACAAATTATTGAGGTAAAAAGTGTTTTTGAAAGATCAAAAATAAAAAAAATTCCCATATTATGCCGACTTTTTTCTTTGTGAAAAAATATACATTTCTTCTACATTTCCTAGCATCTAGCTTACTTACAAAAACTTTAAATTAAATCTTTACCTTACTATAAATTTCAGCAGTTATAGTTTTAACAGGTAAATACTAATTATTATATTATTGTCATCTTTTATTCATCTATTTGCAGATGCCCTTATTTTTTTTATTACTCGACCTTCTGTTACTAGGATGAACATAAGGTAAAGCGTCTTGTTATTTTCCAAATAAAAGTAATTATAATTTTAATTTCATATTAATTATTATTTATTTAAAAATTAGATTAAAATAATATGATGTAACGTGCATCATTATTTATCTACTTGTTCTAAATAATATAGTATGATCAAAAATGATTTACATCTAGTATGGCCATGGAATACTTCCCAATTTATGAAGCCAATTGTAACTCACATAAAAAACAAATATCAAGTTTGACTTTTAAGTATAAACGTAGTTGCATTCACAAATTAGGAAGTATTCCATGGCCATACTAGATAAAAACCATTTTTGATGATACTTTATATTAATTCCCAATAACAAGTGTATTTCGCGAATTAAATTCAATGTAAAGAGCTGCAGCAGTTTAATTGCATGGAAAAATAGCCACGTTAATTCGTAATTTATTGGTTATATTTAGTTTTCACCACAACAAACGATTGCATTCGGCCAAGCAGTTTTAATGGTTTTATACAACCGGCGCACGCGGTGAGTTCTGCAAATTGCATCAGCATGTCGTGTTAATTTTTTCCAGAAAACAGTTTTTTGACTAATTCTTTCCAGAAACAGGTTTAGCCCTAATGGCTACGCTGATCCGCAATTTAGCATAGGAGCAACCAGTTACAAGTAAATTAAATCAATTTAAATAACGGCCAAACTAGGATTTTCGCAGAATGAATGTAAACATGTCGCGAGCGCACCGCAAATGTGAGCACGAAAAAAGGCCCCGTTTTAATTTATGTGGTGTGCGTTAAAACGGCCTCAGCCGAAATTTCTTGCCCGCCACTTTTTCCGGAGAGGTTGTCTGGCACTGAAATGCTCCAGAACTCTTCATGCGCGCCTATTGTATATTTAATGGACTTTCGTAAACATGAATTTCGAGGTTACTGCTGAGACGAACAAAGTTGTGCTTGGCAACACGAATCGCTCGCTTTAATGGTCGACCTTTTCAGGAACTTTCAGCGCGGGTTTATAGGAGGCAGCGTAAATTAGTAATTCAATTAATACCGGAAGACTAATTCTGATAGCTGCTCCACTGTTGTTTGCTGTAATAACGACTAATTTCGGAAATGTTGACTCGCTAACTTAGCCGTTCAGCAATGCTATTTACATTAGTACTATTCACTTTTATTATACTTTTGCGATTAATCATCGCTTCAACGTTTATTATTTTGAAGAACGATTGGTAATCATTGTATATTTTGTTCAGACCTCTTTCATAGAAGTTTGACAACTTCACACCAGCGCTTCTTGTTACAGGCTGTTCAATACTGTGTCTACCTATCATACCGTGTTCCATGCTCACTTTTGCGACATGGAGACATCTTCTCACTGTCAATAGTACGCTTGATAACCTTCAATATATTATTTAATCTTAGCTTAGTGTCTAACTCAAATGTAATTATGTATAAGGACGAAGTTAGCATCACACTTGTCCTGGGAAAAACGTGCCGAACAGTGTCACAAGTTCTTCCAGAAAAAGGGCCGGACATGAATCGTAAATATTATTGCTTTTACATGCCTCTTTGGGTGGGATAGCAACAATTTGCAGGTTTCCATAATCTAAATAGCTTTTACAAGTTTACCTGTAAAAGAGGTAATTTTGGTGAAGGCAGATCTTAACTGACCTCGGTAGCGGATAGATCGCTTCCGAATAATCTGTAAATAAACATATTTTAAGCTACTGAAGTCTTTAATTTCTCAAGTAGAACTCTAAATTAGTGTATTGCGAAATTCGGATCGAACTGAAACCCCCAACGTAGACGTATCGCAACACCCGCGTTTATATTTTGAAGATTATTACACAAAACCCGTATACGAATTATCATTTAAAATTGATCTAATAATGCCAAAACATTCAAATTGCTTGTTTCTTGCATTTCTATTTCTAATTATGACACCATCCACGGGGTCGATAATCATCCCTAGGGAGCTTGTCGCTTGGTAAGCAGCCCGCGGGCGCTTATCAGCTAATCAGTTCGGGATAAGTCAATTCTCGTTAGATGATATCAGTCATGTGACAGTTGTGTGTAATAATCAAGGGTAATACTACAAGCAGTGGATATATTTTTGACAAATATTTTGTCGTTTCCATGTAAATTATTGCGTTTAAATTTCACGATACAAAATCACATCAAAAATGTCACGAGCCGAAGGCGAGTGACATTTAAATGTGATTTTGTTGAGTGAAATTTGCAATAATTTCTATGGAAATGGCAAAATATTTAAAAAATATATATCCACTTCGAGTGGTATTTGGGACGACTATTTAACAATATTAATACATAACGATTAACTTTATTGAAAAATAATCCAACAATTAATATAATTATTCATTCTCAATTAAATTCAGCGAATACTTCCAAAACACAGCATTTTAAAATTTTTAAAACAAGCGACACAGTTTGTTGGTGTTTAGTGTTACGTAACCTAGCGATATTACTAAGGACAGAACATAGTTGCTAAGCGATACTTCGCAACAAGGCTATTTATTTTTTGAGTACGTACATTGTTTTGTGAATATTTTGCATGGTGCCCAATATTCAGTGATATACTGCTGTATTGGTAGAAAAAAGCAAATGTCTGCAATGTGATTGGCTTATATGTTATAGTGTTGAATAGTCTTGTATATTTTCGATTATACAAAATCGATTATACTAGAGTAACTTCACTAGGCGACGCAATACATAACTTTTGTCAACTTGATGTTGTTTTCATGGAGATGACTTTCAGCTAGGTTAATACAAACAAATCGAACTGCCAATAAAATATTTATTTGTTTATAATATTGAAATTTACGCAAAAAATAATCAAATCGAATACAATGCTTACTTCGAACAGGTTATACGTCTCAAACTTCCTGCACAATAACAAATCCTGTCAGTATGACAGAATAATCCTCCCGCTGACGCGGTTGGACTATACAAGTTATCGATATATAACCAGATAATATCGAAGTACTTATAGTATTACTTCTGACTATATAGTCACTGTAGCATGTATATGTTTTCGTCCAATTTGATAGACTATTTCCCACATCTCTTATTATCCAATGAAAAGCCATGCTTTTTCAAAATTCAACCAATCGTGTGTTTTTGTAGTGGCAAAAAATCGAAATTTTCCCTTGGGATTTTGTCAGTTTCTTTTGCCACTTGCATCCACGGCAACCACCAAATATGTTGCTTTAATCAAGGTGGTATTTAAGAAACGTCATTTAAACTGTCATTGCGCATCACATAAATGTCAAAATGAACCGATATTTGGGAAATAGTCCACAAAATGTATTATGGGCTCATGATTTTGCTCAGCAAATGTTTTACTCGCGATTTGTTGTTTTTTGGCAATGCCCCTCGACAAACTAACTTTGACAAATTCCCTCGCCTTCGGCTCGGGAATTTGATCAAGTTAGTTTGTCTTGTGACATTGCCAAAACAAAATACTTTCGTAAAACATTTTTACCGGCAAAAGCATTTGCCCTTAATACATTATTACTGATAAAGGCACTATGGCAATTAAGTTTATTTGCATGAAACGGCAAAGTTGATTGTTAGTGATGAACCAAGAGGCATTCACGGCACTTTGTTCTGAAGAACCTGGACGTTGTTGAGGTTTGATACAGACTATTTTCTCCGTATGATACAACCATACAACCATTTTGTGTTATTAATTTTGATATTCCAGTGCATGAACCATTTAGAAATAGTGCTGGCAGCTTCCGGGGATGTGTTATTGCTTCAATCTGGGCTTCTCTTTGGGATAGTAGTAGTAGTAGTAGTAGCATTTGTGAGGAGACTCATGTCTAGCAAGTAGGCCTTCATAGGACCTTTGGCCAACCCCGTGGCTAAGGTCTAGGCATGCAGAATACCAGGCACCTTAGTCCTACATAGAATTTTGCCTAGACTAAGGAGTTCCAACCCTAGCAAGGGATATTTTACATGCTACACATCGTAGAAACATGGCACCCACGGCTTTACATCACTTCCGAATGATGACATTCTGTAGAGGTTTTCATCCGCACTTTTTTATTTTTTAAAACCTCACCGGCATCCGGGATCGAACTCTCGACCTTTAGATCAGTAGTCAGGATACTTACCACTGAGCTACGACGTGTGTTTAGAGTTTAAGTCTCCAATGAGAAGCGTAGATTTAGAGGAAATTAATAAGATTCTTATATGAGTTTCTGGAAGTTGCGTGTTTGGTTGTTTATATGCACTTATTACATTGATAAATACTACTTGTATTGTCACACATTCCAGATTAATGCATTTCAGTTTCGGCAGTTCGTATTGAATTAGTTGTTTTCTGATTGTGATTGCGACTACTGCGGTTGCGAATGTTTAGTTCATAATTTCGGTAGATTTTATATCCTGGAATTAATAATGGTTAAATAGGTGCAGAATGCGTTTCTGTGAAGCATGCTATATATATTTTGTATCGTACTAAAAGGATTATCAATATGGAGCGTTAAGATTTGATACTATTTGAATTCCAGTTTAGTAAGTTGAGGTTACAGAAAATTTTTATTTCCATTTACAATAAAGAAAGTATTGGATTCAACCCAAAAATTCGAAATTGAGTTTTCAACAGAACTTCACGTTTTAGAGTCCCCTGAACCCAAAAAAACATATTTTTGGTCATTAGCTTGTCTGTGTGTCTATCTGTCTGTCTGTCTGTCTCAACAACTCAAAAACGAAAAGAGGTATGGCGTTGAAACTTCATATATAAATTTTGTGTACTATTTAGATGCGACATCAAGCTTTTGACGAAAATCGCAGGCCGGAAGTATGTTGTTTACTCTTGTGATTTTTCAGTTTTTTTCGATGATTTCAAAGACCATTTCTTTCCAATTTTACATTTTTATTACAATTTTAATGTCTATTGATGTGAGATAGGTGATTTTCAAGTTTAATACCTCTAAAATGGTTGTTTTTGTTTTTTTTTCCTTTTTTTGTATTAACCCCTTGTTTAAATAGAACACGCGTTACACTGTTACATTTTTGAATTCATCTTAAAATTTTAGATAATATTTGTCTCTTGAACTAATGCTCTATTTTGCACGGTTTCTGTCAAACTTGTAATTTTGAAAATGTTTGACAAATGCTTAAAAATTCAAAATAATTTTTTTTGGATAATTATAAGATCACTGCAAGAGGAAGTTGTGTGCATGTATCACACCAGATTTTTTTATTATGGTGCATTTTGGAAGATTTTTAAAAGAACGTTTTTTATTTGTTCAGTATAGGGTTGAATGAGGTTGAGAATTGATGTGAGGATTTGATTTAAAATTGCCGAATTTGTTGAAAGGTTGAAGTTGGAGAGATTTGGCGGATGTTGGACTGGTAGGATATTTTTAAACGCGTTTGCAAATGCTTTTCTTTGATTTGTTTTGTCTTGACGTATGGTATTTGGATTATTGGTTGGAGGTACTGCTCTGGCTCTGGAATTTTGTGACTGTAAGGTATCGAGATAGTATCTGCAGCCTTGGGGGGATGGTCTTCTCCGCAGTTTACACATTTAAGAGTATTGCCTTTCTTTTTGTCGCAGCTCGAATATAGAATTGTTTATAAATTCTTGATACATCGCTTCGTGAAACCCCAATTGTTCCTGCAACTCCTCCTTGTGTGAGTCCATTCTGCCAGAGGGTCACTATTCTCACTCTGTTAAAGTACGAAATCGCGTTTCCAACCATTTCGTTAATTGTAACACACGAAAAACTACGAAAGGGACAGATTTATGTAAGTTTAATATTTACAAACTTTAGTTGTTTAGTACAAACTCAAGTCAGCTGTTTTGCTTTTAATATTTTTTGTTGTTGTGTTTTTACAACAACTCCCAAATACAGATATCCATTGCAACAAATTTCAAAACACAGGTTATAGTATTATGTATTAGCCACAGAGGGGTGTAAATCTGTTACACTGTCCTCGCCAGTTAATTCTGTTAATTTTAATATTGAACAACTCAACCATGTATAGCAAATGTAATGCTGAGCTGGTTTAATTAAATTTAAAAAAAAGTTTTTTTGGAGTGTAATACAATATGCAATAATTTAGATCAGGTGTGTAGCAATTTTATACTTCATATTGTTTTTTTGTGAAGAAAAATACAGTGCTTGCTATCAGATAAAAGGAAGGCCTGATGAGTCTACTCCTCGTGTTTGCCACGCCGCGAAGAGATTTCCGTGGTGAAATCTTCTTTTTACATTGTTGGCTGTCAATCATCTCTCAGTAACAAGCATTTTTCTAATGCCTGTAAATTTGACAACCGCGAACGAATCTCGCACCTTTAGTTCAAAACCACCGTCCCGCTAGCTAGCTGTGCAACTTTTAAGTATAACTTACCCGCAATATATTGTATATATGCCCAAGGTGGTTCCTTATTTACATTGTCGAATGATTTTGCATACCCGCTGCAGTGTCTATCAATGTTAATATGATGTCATCTACTTTCATAAATTATCTATTTTATGTTAAGAATGGTGTTTCTCATATTTTATTACTTTTATGTGCGGAGAAAATCTGATGACCTGCAAAATACCCTATTTTCAAATGATATCCTATTAAAGGGAGAGGTGGGAGAGAATTCTCCTTTCAAATTTATATATTATGAATATAATAAGCTATCCATTACATATAAGACATACAGTCTTAAAATATTTAAAGACAAACTTCATTTGGAATTGTTTTAGGAGCAGTGTGGAATCTGAATTGTTTTTTATTTTTTATTTTGATTGCAGTATGGTATATGATATCAAATAGCTGTTCTTTGTCTCTAGGTTAGTCATCGCAGAATTTAGAAATGTGAATTGTTTTGTTTAAAATACTAAAGGTTTAGGTGGGAGAACAGGGAGCAATAAACATTGCTCATCTGAACCTCGCCTTTTGGTTTTCTAACTTACACTTTGCTTTTTGTTTAAAATATGCATTGTTACCTATAGTTACAAAAGTTAGAAAATAAAGTTTATTATTATTATTATTATTATTAAAGTCAGAGATTAGCTTCTTGTAAGAGCCCACAGGCTGATTATCAATTGAGATAACTTCGTTTCTGTTCGGTTTTTGCCATTGGGCTTCACCGTATTAACTGCTCTTTAACCCTGCACGCTATTTGAAACGCGCAGTTACATATTGAATCAACTATTTACAACATTTAACTTTGATCGCAACGTAACTTTGTCTATATTATTTAACTTTACTTACTATACAGTTTAAATATTTACCAGTTTAACGTATGTCCCCATTTCATTTTGAGTTGACGAGCATGGTTTAATATTTACTCGTCCAGGACACTATTGATATTGTTGTTTTATGCAACTGTATTCACACGGTTTGGATAGTTTCTTGAATTTCTAGAGTATAGGTTAGTGTACAGTATTTAAAACTGGTTTGGTTGCTGTCGCGGTTAACGACCGACGCCCTTTCGTAACTGGCTATTTTCGTTCAATTATTAATTTTAAGAACCATAGCCTCATTCTTATTCATGACAACAAATTGGCGAAAGTTTGACCTATACGGGTTGTAAACGCCTTTATCTCAAGGGCGACCAAAAAGTAAAACAATAAATTTAATGTTTCAGCGACGCCTGGGTGGAAACTGCTCGGATAGTCCATCTAACCAACCCACAGCGCTTACATTTCTTTTGCAGTGGATGTCAAAACGTTGATGCAATTTGAGTAAAACGAACGTGATAAAAAATAGCATCAAGATAATGAGAATACTTTAGCATTGCTTCACTCAACTATCTGCTTAATTCGATGTAGCTTTAAATTCGATATACGTACTGTAAAATAGGTACCTGTATAATAACGGGTTTGCTAGCCAAGGATTTACGGCTCATAACGCTTCACCATAGTTACTTGTATTTATTTTCGGTGTTTCTTCAAATTGCAGTGTCAATAATATGAATGATTCCTATGAAAAACTTAAATGCTTACAAAATGTACTTATATTAAACAATGATGTCGGAGGTGCATAAAGACGGTCAGAAATTATTTTACACGTTCAAAGTGTTATTGCAAAAAAACGCTTTTGTAAATAAAATTAAACAAAAATTCTATGTTTACGTAAATATAGTTAATAATTTAAGATATAATGCATATGCTATAATTATACACTTGTAAATTAGATAGTTAGGTATATAGATAAATATCAGAATAAAACTATGAATTCTAAACACTTGTTCTGTAATGTATACCAAAATGCCTAAAACATTTTAATTATCTCTCTCTCTCTCTCTCTCTCAACAATGGACGCCTCTCTATAAAGGACAGTTTCAGATTCCCCATGGGTATCCGTTATGAACACGTATCAGTGTATGTATAAATTCCGTTTTATGCCTGTTGTTATTGTATCACTTGACATTACATGTTATTGTTATTAGCTTAAAAGTTGTAGAAAAGATCCAGGAAGTTTTATAACTAAATAGAAATCCTTTGAGCATTTTCAGATTTATTTAACTATACAAACAACACGTAACGGGCCTTGGTATTCTTTGCCCTTAGTGCTTATTTTTATATTTTAGCAATATAGCTAATTTGTCTTTTCTATGTTCTATTATTGCAAATTAGAAATAACCAGGGTATTTAATTTAATCAATAGTTCGTGGAGCCAGTCCTGTGCTGTACAGTAAACGCATTGTGAGGTTGATTTTGCATAGGCAGAGATAAAAGAACGTTTAAGCGGGCGCGGGAGGCAAAATTTATTTTCAATTTTAAAGCACCTTTTGCTAGATTTTTTAAAGTTAAACCTTAGTCGTAGGTTCTGCTTAAGTAAGAACGGAGGGACTGCTGTTCCAGAATGTGTTGTACAAAAATCTCCTACGCCAAAATAAACAGAAACCGCCTTAAAATGTCCTGACAGTGTTTAATTCCTGCCTACAAGTTAATACTGCAGCGGACAAGCATTTATCCAGTCAGTGAACGCATTTTCGCCGTGTATGAGGTAAGTATAATACGTTGCGCTATATTCAGAGCGTCCATTTGGGGGATGGAACTTCAGCAGTATATGAGGTGTGTACGAGCAATCGAGGATTTCCAACATCAGTGGGTGTAGTAGCTTTCCACGCACTACGCCATTCAAAGATGACGCAACCCAGTGCAACTTCGAGAAGGTTTGCGTTTAGCTGTCAGAAGCTTTTACAGACGCGAAACAATGTGTGACCACCATCGATTTTAACAGAATCGGCTTTGTGTTTTTAGGGAAATTATTTAAATGTTATTTTGAAAATGGTTTTAATGTTGTTGATATATGTTGATAATGTAAGTGCTAGTAGCTCCAAGCGATATCTCCCATAAATTGTTTTTATTGGTTTACATGTGTATTAGGAATGACTAACCATTTTGGGGATTAATCCTGTTTTTCCTTGGTTTTTAGAGTTTTTCCATGTTTTAAAGTGAACATATGTATGTAAATTAATGGTATTTCCTTGTGCATTGCTTGAGGTCAGTTACAATCCGAGAACACTATAGGAGCGGACCAAATTCCTGTTTTGGCAAATAGCGATCTTTCATACCTATAAACTGAGGTAATTACATATATTTCATGTTTACTGAGCTAACCGGACCAACCGGGCAAGTAATTATGTAAATATTACGGTGTACGAGACATCTTATTCAAATTTAAAGTAACCACTCAAGGGAAAAATACGCACCGTTACAAACGTAATATTGTATATAAACTGTTCAATAGAATTCTCACTCAACATAATAAGCATTTCTTTTGCTCTCAAATATAGTTAATATTCAGAGTATTAATACTACAGACAGATCAATAAAAAAACAATTAGGGTAGGCTGTGATATGTGTTATACGTTTGGCAGTACTGAAGTGTATTGTCAGTCTATGTCAAATTCGAGATTAGTAGGTTAGGTTTTGTTTGTTGTTTCACACACACTGACGTAAAACTTAACCTGCAAATCTCGAATTTGACATAGACTGACAATGCACTTCAGTACTGCCAAACGTATAACACATATCACAAGCCTACCCTAATTGGTTTTTTTATTGATCTCTTGTTATTACTAAACACTTACTACCATTGTTTAGGTCGCTTAGATCATTCACTAGCTTCTCATATTAACTGACATATTTTGTATGATCGTATTTATTATTTATCATGTGTGTTATGATAATCATTAATGTCGTTAGTCTTCCCTTTTGGTTGTAGACTATGAAATCTGTGTGTAAGTTTTTACATCTACGCTCGTCGCTCAGTTTTTAGTAATACTGTAGCAAGGTTAGTTATTGAAATTCAAGGTACAATTTTCCCTGTCTAGCTACGTGCTTAGTCAGCTATTGGATTTTGGGTAAATCCAGTGTACAGCTACTATCTCCATACATAAATAATTCAAACGAATTCTTATTCTTCTTATCGCTTCTTGGGGATTCTCTGTAATCGCCAATTTGTTTGTTACTATCCTTTATCTAATAGACGTGTCTGTCCGGGACGCTGGTCTGTCCGGGACGCTGTTTTGTCTGTCTGGGACGCTGTTTCAGCAGCCAAACCGTAAAAGATAGAGAAAAAAGTTATTAAAGTTAAATGTTTGGAATGGTCATGTCAGGTCAGTAACCGAATTTCAGTCTCTAACACTAATTATTATTTTAATAATTATCCTAATCCTAACTTTTTAGGTTAGATTATAGGCAAATTTTGTCAAGGCGAATGCGACTGGTAGTTTGCTACCAACAATGACGTCATATACGTACGTGTGGTGAATACGCGTTCTATTTGCAAAACGGTCTTTTTTGTTTTATTAAATGAGACATTTGTCTCACTGGACTGCTAGTTAATACTGAATTCACAGTTACCTTCAAATCCAGGCAAATTATTAACTTATCTCTTTTAGGGGCACAACTACTAACTGAGACTGTTGCAGAATGAATAAATGATTAAATTTAAATGTTTTCCCAGATATTAGCTTTAGACTGCTTCATTGTTTTTCCCTGTGAGGAATTTTGGAGAGATGCAAATATTGGCATGCACGTGTTTTTATATATGCACATATCGCAGTGCAGTTTGTCCTCCTTCGCCCACAAAACTATACGGGATTGCTGATCAGTCTAAGCAGATTCTGTTATTTCGCCAAGCCATTCCCATTCCGCAGGTAAGCGGTCTGAATTGGAAATTTGTATTTTCTAAATTATTATTCCAAAACCATATTTGGTTACTATTATATATAATCTGCAACAGATACTCGAAGCTACATAGAAATGAAAATTGAGATATTTTATTGCAACTAAAATTTCTTAAATCTATAAGGAAGAATTGTTTACTTGAGAATAATTGAAGTTTAACCGAATTGCACAATATTGATAGTTAAGTTCTACTTAACACAGCCTGACGTCATTTCGTTTACTAAGTAGCATATAGTTCTTTAAATATATGCTAAGTAGTAATAAAAAGTGATCTTTCTCTTTATAAACTAGTTGACCTACCTTAGTACAAATTATAACGGGTGTTCATAAACAGTCGTCAACCCAGTTGCTTTGAAAAACAAAATGATATGTCTTTGATTAATTCGTGCAACACAATGAAACGTCATTGAGTACTGTCATAGAGAATTTTTTCTCAATTTTAATAGACATACGTTTCTGAAGTAAAAACCTACTGGGATGACGACTGTTTATGAACACCCGTTACAATGTTTATATCAAATTAAATGTCATTTCTGCTTGTGTGAAGAATGGTTTAACCGTTTAGGTGAATCCAATGGGCAACCCAGTTAGCACTGCAGATACCCTGGCATCGACTCGGCTATCACCCGATCAATAATAATACAGAGTGTTGCTCTCACATCGTTTGCAGTTTTCGGCAAAAACCCATCCACATAATTTATAGTCTCCGAAATTGCATCATACACGCGTTCATACCGAGTTAATCCCAGAAAGTAAGGAAGTAAAGCAGGCCTCCAGAAGGCACTTACAGGCAGCGCCGGGCCAAATTAGATTTACTTTCTTTCATTCGGAATAAAAACCGTGAGTAATGATATCGCCGACGAAAGCAGCTATCAAAACAACTTAGGCCAGAATGCACCGTAAGCTCATTACGCCGGCTCGGAGCGAAAAGCATCTTCGGTATCTGTGCGGTTCAAATTACAAATCAATACTCGGATTACCTTACAATTCGTACTCGGGCGAAGTGCACAGATATTATATCTATCAGTCCGTGTGAAAATCCAGCGGTTTCCTCTTGCTGCTCAGCGGGATTTCCTCGCCGAAATAATAAAACTATCGGGACGTTTACAAAAACCAAATGGCTCCAGGCTTTCCACTGACGATTATTTAAAAGTTCTAGCTTTTTTCGGCGAGCTTTGTTTTGGTTTGAAATAATGAAGCGAGCGCAAAACCAAAGGCGTAGCTTTCTCATTCTGTGGCGGACGATATGCTAAAACAGCTTAAATCCGCGAAACTGTTTTTCTGGCCACTTTCTGCTGCAAAAATGTATGGCGCCGCTACCGCAGAAAAATTAATTCCGGCAATTCGGGCCTTCAAAAGGCCAGGCCAAAAATTTAATTAACTTTGTTAATTTTTCGGTGGAGACTGCATTTGGCGTTCGCTTCGGAGAAACTTTAAATTAAAAATCAAAGGGGCTGTAACTTCACGTCATAAACAAATGCTTAAATATCAGCTTTTCCTGTCCTTTTCTTTCGATATTTTTTCTTCTGTTTCTGTTTTTGTATGTATTTATTTACCAATCCTATTGATCAAGTAAAAAGGGTACTTCTGTTGTTTTATACCTTGCGATATCCTGGGAGTTTCTGTATTACAGAGGGGATTAATTAAATGGGTGGAATGGCTAATTTATAAGAGATGTTTAATTGGCCAAGACCACATGACAGAGAATATATAGATTTGAGCAAAAAGTCGATGAATCGCTTTCGCCACAGAAACGAAATCGATTATTCGACGCACATCGAATTGAATCAAATATTATGCAATGAATGAAGGCATTACTATTTTTTTTTAATATTAATTAATATTTTTGTAGTTACTCAAAAATTGCTTGAATAAATATTAAGTGAAAACTTTATTGAATAGCCAAGTATTCAACCCTTTAATTTATTCGTTAAATCTGTATTTCAATCGGCGAACTCGGTAGAACATGAATAACTCAACTTAGTATTCTGTTTTAACACTTGGATAAAGCAATAATTTTAGTAAATTGCCATTAGATGCAATGTAAACGTGGGGCAACGATATTTTCTCATTATTTTTAGTGAAGCTGTATTTATGCTTTAAAATAACTTTGCTTGCACTTAATACTGCATAAAACAACCAATTACAATGTCTTTAATCAGTTTTTATATCTCTGATTTATTAATTTGCCTGTTATAAAAATGTCAGGTATCTGTATATTTGTTCACCACATCAACGCCGCATATGTCCTCTTTCTCAGGGGCTACTTCCAACTCCACCGACAGGATAGGTAGTATGGAGACCAAGAACTGCAAAAAAAACTCAAACCTTCTGACCCTGGATGGCGACAACAGCTCCACCTTTAGCTGTACGGCTAGTTCCTTTTAAAGTTACTACTGTTAACCTAGAAACCAGCGAACTTCGTACTTAGTCCATATCTTCTGCCGGCGACACAATACGTACACAAAGAATCATTGAAAATGTACAGGGCTGTGTGTTTGTTTGTTTGTAATGGACAAGGTCTAGGCATGTGGAGTACCAGGTACTTTAGACACCGACGGCTTTGGTCATATGGTCAAAGTCCTACTTAAAATTTTGACGAGACTAAGGAGTTCCAACCCTAACAAGGGATCGTTTTGCATAACCCTGTTAATTTTCAATGATCGTAGGTGTACATTCGCAGACGAATTCTACCAATAGCCTTCGGTTGAACTCAACCACGAACCACCTTTATTATTTCTGGTTCATGTATTAATTTACATCTCCTGACATTACCTTCGCAACCCTTAAGTTAGTTAAACACCATTTAACTTGATTACTGGGTTTTATTAAGTTAACGTGTAAAAAGCAGCACCAATATAAAAATTTTACTTGAGATATTTTTTTAACTCCCATAACCCAGTCACTGACATCTCATTTCTTTTACATACTAAATTACATTTTAATTTTTGTAAATATCAACAATTTTGGCACTTTTTCAATTCAAGTCTTTGATCTTGCTTTCAGGTAGACAAGTTCGGTCTTATTTCTCATTTAAAGTTATATGTACTTTATGCCATTCATGTACAAATATTCCTTAAATTGTGCTCACATTCATGTACTTACCATGATGCATTACTTGATTAAATTTACCCTTTTTAAACAATTTCTAATTCAATAACAGTTTTAGCATGTATTGGCAATATGTAGCATTACTTTTAAAGTCATTTAACACTAAACTTCAGCTTAATTGCATTACGTTAATATAAGCATCCTTATTCCATGTTAAACCGTCGTGTACTGATCTAAAAACAATTATTAGAATTCATTTACAGTTACTAGTCTTTCAAATGAAAACCTTCTGTCAAGTTATAGTGTCAATCCTGCCCACCTAATCCCTGATTTATTAGACAAGTTTGGCTTTCTCTAGTAGCAACCTTTTAACAATTAAACCATAACTAATTCTGTTTCTTTTATTTAATTCTTTAAATATAAAATGATTAATTGAAGAGAATAGCATCCGTGTACAATACCATAGCAATACTATCGAATTGTATATAGCAAAATCAAATCGAATTCAGTACCTACCATGCACAACATGCATTGAATTCGTTAAATTGTATAGGCTACTACGATCATACTTTTATTGTAATTGTTAGAATCCTAGCAGCCCTTTCTTTTACTGTTCATAATTCGCACAATAATGGAGTTGCAACTTTTAACAACAGCTTTATATGACCACTGAGCATTTGATCCCCGAGCACATATCGGACTACATCTCTCAGAAATCTAATTTCTGCTGTTTGAATTCTTCTTCTGTGGATTTCCTTCATGGCTCTAGTTTCGCTTTCATACATAACGCTTGGTACAGCCATTACTTCATACAGCTTTACGATTATACTCGGATTGTTCTATAAAATTTCCAGGATTTTTGCGAGTAGTTCGTCTAGCTTTACGAGCGTTTTTATCAACAGTTTTATTATGTACTTCTCTGGTCTACAGTGCGATGGAAAGAAGGCAATGCAGTCATTTGTATTCCGAGTTCAAATTGCAGAAATGTGGGTTCTGCTTTGAATTTAATCAACGGAAACGGTTTGTAGCAACAATTGCTTTAGTGTGCCAGTGCATGTTTTAATGAGGAAATATGAAAAGCTTTGGCAAAAAGGTAACCAGCTTAATATGGGCTTAGAATAATACTCTTATAATTAGTTAGTATTTATTCAGAAGATCGGCGATCAAAATGAAATAATAATAATAATAATAATGTTTATTAGTTCTTTGCTATTTACACATATCAGTACACATTGCTACTCAACTATAAATTGCTAAATAGATATATAAACTTATTTTTTAATGAACAAATGTCCAATTAATTTTACAAGTTCAATTTCAATTGTTTAGAAATAAATAAACAAGGTTATCCCACAAAAACAGAGCTCACACATGAGGTACAGTCGTGTGCAAATAAATCTGGGACAGTGTTTTTTTCACATGCAGATTCAGTTAAGAATTGAAGAATATCTCCATGGATTTCCTGCTATCAGAAAGAGTTACATTAAACTTGAACAGGTACTGAAACCCGTAACTCTCTCTGATAAGAGGAAATCCATGGAAATATTCTTCAAATTCTTAACTGAATCTGCATGTGAAAAAAACACTGTCCCAGATTTATTTGCACACGACTGTACATATTGAAATTTTAATGTAATTGGTACTTATCTATATAATATAATTCATGCAAAACAAAAGAAGAAGAAATTATTAAGTGGTTCTGAAAATTTATATTTGATTAAAGTATTGAATTCATTTCTAGTTTTCTCAAAGATGACGTTTTTTACATTTCGTTTGAAACTGTAGAGCGACTGATTGCCTCTTGATTCTTGGTAGAGCAAATTAAAATACCTTGGAGCAACGTAATTTATAGATCTTTGACCAACATTTTTTTCAGAGGTTATTGTTTTTAAATAATTATTGATTTTTCTTCTTGTAGAATGCTCGTGTTGAATAGATTCTGTGAAACATTTATGCTTAAACTGTGTAAGAATGATATTTAATTAATGTACGAGTATTTGCTTTATGTCTAAAATTTTGGCTTCTTGATATAAGAGATCAGATAGCTATGCATTTTATTTATAAAACATTATCTTTAACACTCTTTTCTGCATTGTATATAACTGTTTTAGGTGACTATCATTAGCACTGCCCCATGCTATAATGCCATAGGCAAGGTGAGATTGTATCAGAGCATAATATATTATTTTTAGTTCTGATAAATTTAAGATTTTATTTAAATACTTAATTCTGCAGAAAAGTGGTCTGAGATTGTGTGTTATAGAACTTATTTGTTTATTCCATCTCAAATGAGAATCAATTATTATACTAAATACCTAGTTTTGTTAGCAAATTTTATTTCAATTAACTTATTATGGTTCCAAATAGTTAAACACTGATATTAGGTAATGAATTCTTATAGCAACCGAATGGTATAAACACAGTCTTTTTGTAATTAATTGTTAGTAATCTATGATTAAGAGCATCAATAATTTTGTTTAAAAAAGAACCTATAAAGTGAGCTTTGATTAGAAGATAGAGAAATTAAGAATATTCTAAATCGTTTTCTTTTGGAGAAGATAATCGTCAAATGGTAACATGCAGCCTCTTACCACTTATACAGGGTGTTTCGGAATTGCACGGCACTATTTTATGGATGGGTTCTCCAGCACGAAATAAACAAAAAAGTTCATACAAACATGGGACGTAAACGGCTTCGTTTTCAAGATACAAGATGTTGAAGTTTATATAAAATATTTTTTCACAAATCTGGAAAACACCTATAGGTATTCTAATGAAACTTGGTGTGGGTTAGTATTTCATAAAGTGGCATTGTTTGGTCAAAATAAATTTCATTTATTTCCATCAGTGGCGTGCATCGGGGCCACCTCAGTTACCTTATTTTAGCGAAATCTGGTACGCCACTGTTTTTTTGCCAATACGACAAGTTTTTTAGCTTCATCATTTGAAACTATACAAAAGATGTATCTTTTATTTATTTGATAGAATAAAACTTTTTTGAGAAAAACGGAAAAATTAAAAAATCTGTAACAGCAATTTCGTTCATTGGACGTTAATGGGATCTAAACGGCTTCGTTTTCAAAATACAGTATAAAGAAATTTTAAAAAAATATTATTTAATAACAAACAATCTTATAATAGCTACAAAACTTTTGGCTAAAAACAGTGGCGTGCCAGATTTTTCTAAAATAAGGTAACTGAGGTCGCTCCGAAGCACGCCACTGGTGGAAATAAATGAAATTTATTTTGACCAAACAATGCCACTTTATGAAATACCAGCCTGCAGCAAGTTTCATTATAATACCTCTAGCCGTTTTTAAAATTTGTGAAAAATAAATATTTTTGTTTAAACTTCAACATCCTTCAACATCATTTTTGTGTATTTCGTGCTGGAGAACACATTCTTAAAATAGTGTCATGCAATTCCGAAACACCCTGTATATCGCTATCACAAAATCGGTAGAATTACTATAAGGTTTATCTTTTAAACTATGCCCTTGGTAGTTGCTTAGACGTTATACTGGTATAATTATGTAATTGCAGAGCTAGAGAATATAGGGAATATAAAATATGTAAGCGTCAAGACATTCATCATACCGTATAAATACACAAAATACAAGAGATCGCAAAATATTATTATCACGCATCCCAGATACTAGATATAAGAACTAAAAAGCAGAAAATCGGTAACGACCACTACTTATTATTACATAAAATCAGATTACAAACGCAGAAGAGCAAAAAGGAAGACAAACATATGAAAACCGACTAAACGGAGAGTTAGACTACAGTGTATAATACGAAGGCTTAAAGAACAGATCAAAAATGCAGATGCAGATGTTAATGATGACATAGATACTAATTAACTTAATAAAACATATTAGACGCAGCAATGAGAAAAGTAAATAAAGTCCAACAGTTCAAACGAAAAACGTCATGGTTGTGTAAAGAGATCAAAGATCTATAATAATACAAAAAAACCTTACATGGGATTCAATAAATAAAAACAGCAAATAGTTATAATGAATATAAGACAATAACCTATATTTGTTTCGTATATACCGGGATGACAGAAATGATCTTCGTCAAGGGTGGTTATGAAAAATTCTGTCTGCACTGCACTTAATAAAACTCATTACATTCGAAGTACTAATAACTGAATTATTAGTTCATGTGACGAACAGTCTAATCAGCAGCTACGCAAATATGTAAAATATGTCATTTAAACCTAATTTATAGATTATATTGAAAGTACCGTTAAAATAACAATGAGATAAGTCAAACAAGATGTCGAAAGTGAATATTACACTTCAAAAAGAATTTGACAGCCCTATGTCAACAAAATGCATGCTACAGATTAGGCAAGTTTTATTGTTTTCAAGTTTAATTTTAATATCTCGGTATAAAAAAAAAATTATTCCATAAAATAGAGCTGACGAATGAACTACAAATACTACAAAAAGAAAACAACCTCCTGTAACTAACTGCTTTGATACAAAACATACGCTGTAGAAACTATTGTGAAATAAAGACAGAAGTGGTTTAACGTGGAAAAGACGAAGAACAGAAGGAAGCAGACAAGATGATTCAGTAACCCGCTTATTATTCAATCTTGCAATAGCCAAAATTATAGAAGACATCAGAAACTTGGAAGGAGATAAAATGGGAAACATAGAGTTTAATGTTCAACCAACAGGCCTTATCAAATTGTGAAACACATGTACCCCATCCAGTTCGACGGCATAGTGAAATGTTATGAAACTGATAGTTGTAATTGAGGTATTTATTCTAATGAGCCTATAAATTGAAAATTTAGGGTTTGCCATATGTATTTGCACTTATAGAAACACAAACTACTTATCTAATAAATTAACTGAATACTATCATAGAAAAATCTGTAAAGGGTTTGTTAACATCAAAACGATTCGTCGGCTAATTCTCCCAAAACAAAACAAACTTTATGACTACTTGGATACAGTTGCCGAGCGGCTAATCAGGAAGACGATGCGCAGCTCTTTAAGTAAATAATTAAAGCCAAAAGGGTGCCAACGAATCTTTACCAATTAACTACAAGTGTATCCAGGCATTCAACTGAGAATTCGTAAACTCAAGTGGCACATAATTTCCTGAAAGAAAAGCTCAAATCATGCACAGGTAGCAGTAACCAAAACAAAAGCTACAAATCTGGTATCACAGTATAATTAATCACAAATTCAATACTACATGGAACAAAATACAGTTGATTGCTCGCAGGTAAATATATGCCCAAGCACCAAATTCATGAGTGAAGCTCGGAGCATCCGAACACTGGTCGCCAGTAAATGTTGCACAAGGGGCAAATTTAACCTGTATGTGTGTTCCTTATCGGGTTCTTTTCTGTGTGCTATGAAGTTCACGTAGCTGATGTTAAGCAGACAGCAGCTGACAGGTGTTCTTCGCGCAAGTAACTAGGGTCAAGGTCATGCCCTGGATGCTTAAACGACTAAACGCAAGGGGCCGGAATGGAGCTCCACATTGGCGGCCCAAGGTAATTTTGGGCACTTGAAAAATAAGTCAGCCAGCGTTGGATCTGCCGATATGGTGTGGGACATAATTTCCTAATTAATAGATCAGAAAAGCAACTATCCGCCGACAGTGGCGAGAGAAAATTCTACACAATAGCTAACTGCACGCTCATACATCCGCTGGACACTTTACAAAACGCTCAAGCTGACTCCATCACGACATCAAAACGGGACCAGAAAGAACCGAGAAAAATTGCCAACTTCATGAACTCAAAGAGAAAAGTAGGCGTGGCTCATGCGCGCGAAAGCTGAACCACAGACATCAAAATTAATAGATGCGCCAACGAAGCGTAACAGGTTTTACACTTTCTTTTCCTCGCAAGTGGAAGTTTTGAAAATAACAATTTTAAAAATATAAAAAAATTTACCCTGTATCTATTGTTCACCTTCTATCTATTGGAACAAGAATGTACTAATTTTTATCAAGGATAAAATACTTAAGCTATAGGCAACATATCTTTTAGGTACGGGGGATAAATAATATGCATTTTAGACGTAATTTCCAGGCGTAAAGTTAGTATTTTATACCCGCCGGCGTAACAGGTTAGCTCCACTGACGTCATTTTAGTTACTATTTAAAAATACGTATTAATGAAAATCATACCTAGTTGCGAATGTACTATTCAGCTAAAACGATTGTAGGAATTAACCCGTTTTTATTGGAAACGCTGTATATAATCTGGATCTACTTTTTGTTTAAATTTCGATTGTACATACAGTATTGTATGCGTCGTTGGATCTTGTCGTATTATAGCTCTCGGTGCTCCGCACCTCACGCTATTAATTTCAGGTCGCGGGCCAAAAACGGCTATCTTATGCCGTTGATACATAAATAATTACCCAAACAAATTTGAGATACACAAAAATAGACACCATTTACCTTTTTAAGGTGTTTACCCTGCATCTGTTGGGTCTAAAATATTTCCATTTTGGTCAAAGGTAAAAGCTATATAAACTATTATTTTGCTCTAACCAACGAATAGTACTTGGTCTGTCCGTTGCTACAACTGAAATACTGGGAATAGCAGATTCACGTCAGATGTATAAAACCTGTTTGTACCTAAAAAAAATGGGGAATTACAGACAAAACTAAGAAGTTCACCCGCTTGATCGAAAAGAATTTGGCTCCAGACAGAAAAACAATTACATGATATTGAGGCAAAAGCAAATACATGCGAAGTAAACTGTAAATATGTAGATAGAAAAAATATAAGTAAGGTGATCACCAAATACCTAAACTTTAAATTATAAAGGTTATTTTGAAAATCATGGCCTGGGGTCCACAATAACATCGCTTTATTCGATCAAGGTTAACATTATGAGTTACGTTGACAATGCAGTTTTAGACAAATTGCAAAGAGTGCCCCATCAATTGTCAAATTCAACTTAGGAATATTAAACAATAAACTAAAAACGCTTACAATAAGTAAAGAACCGATATAATGCAAGTTAGATACTAGAGAATAATAGAGCAAAACAACCACATTATAAAAATGGCAGACGAAAGACTAGTAAAGGCGGTAACTCATCAAAAGGTAAAAGAAGTCCTAAGCGCCCTATAAAAGACGGAACGATGATCTGGGGTAAATCGGCGAAATCTGTAAAAGAAGAATTGGTTCATTGACTGAATCGTAGATAAAAAAGCAAAACAAGAAGAAGTATGCAAGATTCTGTATAAACTCTTCGGTAGATAATAGAAAAAGCAGTTAAATACAATCACACGCTCTATTTAAAAATTATAAATCTTGCAACGAAAATTGACAAGGCAAAGACACCGAGAAATAAAATTTGGGATATTTTGCAATCAAAGAATGTAAAGCAATGATTGATTTGGAGAATCTTCAGTTTCTACAAGATTGCTTGACATTTGCTAGATAACGTTCAAGGTAATTCCAATTCCCCCACCTGGAGGCGGGCTGCTATAGGGACCTTGCGTCCCTCATCAGCCAAGAATGGGAGTTATAAAATGGGTGAGAGAAAGAAGGCGCGCAGAATGGAAGAAAGGCCAGAAAAGGTGAAGAAATACTGCCCCAGCATTTGCCTCAGCGAAAGTAGTCAGTTGAGTCAGAAAAACCATCGAAAAACCTGAATCAGAGCAGACGGTCGCGGGAATCGAACCCACGACCTCTCGAATGTTAAGTAAACGTGCTACTACTAAACTACAGAGCTCGGTAAAAAATGTTACGTGGGAACTAGGAAATATATGTAAGATTTAGATCATGCAGTCAGTGTTACTCGCCAAATTAAAAGATTATAGAAAACCTAAATATAAGATGACCCTTCTACAACGTTTAATAAGAACATTATCAACAAGATCAAAGTTATGTCAATAAGTAGAGACATTAAACCGACAAATATAATATTGACTTGAAAAAAATTGAATAAGTATTAGATGCAACACACGCATCTTCAGTAGCTAGTTGCTGACAAAGAAGTGAAAAAACAAGCAGCATGTTAATTATCGCTTATCATAGTAAGTCGTGAGCTAAAGTCTTTCATTCGCTGGTGATTTGGTGAAGAACATATCTTCGGCCAACTTCTTCGGGTTAGTCTCTCTCCAAGGCTACTCAAGATGACAGCTTAGCCGTCGAAATACGTATTTAGCGGTTGGTAAATATTTGTATGGTTATGAGTTTTCAAGGGATTATGAGCAAAAAATGAGAAATAAATTAGTTACTCAATTTACAATAATATAACCCAAGGCCGACCCAATATACTAGTGTATATTGTTGAGCTGGTACAATTTCTAATAAAAAAGGATCTAACAAGTAAAATCCCGGAACGTAAAGGTAAAGTTTGAGGTAACCCTAAAACGAATCAAGAAGCAAATAAAACTAACAGGTATACCATGAAGGATAATCCGCACAAAGATTAAAAGGAAAAAAGTATAACCAAGAAAAAACTTTGTAAAGTGCTAATGATGGCTTCTAGTATCTAGCGAATTTGGAAACAAATCGTTTCGTTCCGACTAAAATATGCATGCTTTTAATGATAGGTTACGTCTGAAGATCGAAAATGGTAAAAATACTACTCCACCGTCGTTACTGTCTGAAGAAAAAATTACTCAGCGAAATCTATTCAAAATAAAATAGAGAATACTGTAATTTTTTTAAGAAAACAACCTAGAACCCTAATATTTTGGTAGCGTCAACGGAGCCTATTGTAGCCTCATTATTATGTTCACGCCAGTTTGATAAAAAAGCGCCAATTCCTTCTGTACAAGTATCCATTTCTGGAATTACCTAGTTTATAAGCAATGGAACCCGTAAGAAAGAAATAATTTGTCGTTTACTTTCAACATTAAAAGGTAATTAAGATGTAAAATTATTATTACCAATGGGTAACAACAATTTACTGTGTCATTGAAGAGGATCCGCTTCCATGTGATTGCTACAGACTTTTTGTGGTTAACATTCTCAGTCGACAACAAGTTTCACCAGCCAGTCAGGTACAGAGTCAAAAGCGTGAGATATATAAGCAAAGGGTATGTGTGTTCCGGGTATTTTCAGTAGCCCACGTATGAGAAGTGCTGGGCAATAACGGCCGATTCTCTGGGATTTCGACTTTCGTCGCATATGGCTACCAGGAGCATTGAAGTTCCGTATCATTGAATTGATTGGTATTTATTCTTCTTTTTACCGTGAGATGACTGGGCTGCCGCTCTGGCATTCGTAATTTCAAAGCCCTTCACTTACATTGAAATATTGCATGCCGTTACCGTTTTCCGTTTAAGTGTCGAGAAATTGAATCGTAATTAAGAAGCTGCCCACCTTCAGCGAACAAAAACGTCATGCATTTTTTTTCTATGTTTCTGTACACTACCAGCGCGTCTTCAACCGACAAAGCTTGTCGACGTGGACTTCACCATGAGATGTAATGTGTTGTAGCGATACGTGGCCATAAGTAGCTTTTAGAATACCGTGTAGTTTGAGCCATCAACGGTTGAACTTAATAATGGAAATGCATTCTAGCCAATATAGCAAGAGTACTCTAAAGCAGACTCGCGAATTGCAGATTACAACTAAACATTTCAGAAAACAGATTCGTTAGGGATGACCAGCTTTCTCGCAGCCACGAGGAAGCCTTCTTCGGTTGAAAAGTTTTCAACGGTATCTCCATGCTTAAATAACAGTTGGCGCCTAACAATTTGTTCTGAGTTGGTCAGGTATCTTCCTGGTACAACAGAAAACCTACAGTAGTACCATCCCCTATTTCGTTGCTATCTTTACATTTCTACGTTTTATAACTTGGTATCAAATGTGTTCTGTACCGTAACAAGTTAATAATGAAGATACTGGCCTACCCACTAGATAAAAAATGTCATTAATAGTGACAACTTCCTAACATGGAGCACCAAAATACGTTTTTGGTATCACTTCTGACATGCTCCTGATGAATCCCGTATGAAAACTTCGTACGTCATTGCGGTAATAGTCGTTAGGTCAGGTTAGGTCAGAGACACTCGGACAACCTGGAAACTTTGACACCAGACTTTATACCATCATACCACAATACAGTATTATTACTTACATTTTAAATTTATTTTTCAGCTTTTTACTGATATTTTAACAAATTAAAATGCTGTAGTTTATCATCTCGCATCATAATTAATTTTTTTCACAGAGTTCATTGAGCTTGGAAATGTGCACCATAGAAATATTATGTATACAACGCGTGAGTAGAATACGTTTTTGCATCCGTGTGTTCTTAATACTTACTTTCGGCGTTTGCTGATAAACGTTCAGAGCTGGGCAGTAATTAATTACTTTTTAATTAAATTACTAATTAAATTCCTTTTTGTTTACTTGTCTTGGAATTGATTTACTTTTCAAAATGCGGTAATTGTAATTGGGAATTGCCATCTTTGTTAGAAAGTACTTGAAAATTACTTTTTAAAAGTAATTAATTACTGCATTCAATTACTCAATTACTTTCGTGTAATTATATTACTCTAAAGTATTTAAATTATTTTATAGGTATTTAAATTACTCTAAAGGTATTTAAATTACTTGTGGTAATTGAAATTACTCGAGGTAATTGAATTACTTTGTGGTATTTCAATTACTGAATTACTGACCTCGATAGGATGCTAAATCTCCAGAACGCATAAATAAGATAAGGTCTTATTAAGTTACATATTAAGCAAATCGCAGGATATTCCCCGCGCAATATAAGCCTAATCTATTATTTCATCTGACGAGTCGAATAACAACAACTTCTGCATTTTGTATGACGCGTCCACAAGCATTAGTGCGTGTATCTGTAGCTTGTAATGGTGACTTAGTGACATTAATATTTATTGTGAGAGACGCTAAGTGTAAGACGCTATAAGAATATTTGCGGTAAGTACATTACAGATTACAATACCTACGGTAAAATAATAATTTTAAATAGCTTCATTAGACGATATTGGTTCATAATGATTATTTATTCATTTCAATTTGCTTGTTTTAAACGATCCGTGCAAGTGTAACAGACTTAAGTTCAGAAAAATACGTTTTTGATAGAGGAATTGAATTAAACGGACAAAATCCGATAACAACATTTAAACAGCGGAAACACATATATAAAATGTACCTGATTGCAAAATACCATGTCTGGTTGACTCAAAAATGTGTTATGGTGTACGGTAATTTTAAAACGCCGCCGCATAAGTTTACCGCATTCTTGCATTGAACATTTTGTAAATTATCCCTTCATATGCTGCTTCGTGTACTGGCACTAGTGCATAATATTTATGGACTGCTGCAGCATGTTAGCTTCGATTACTATTAAAAACCCTCTTGCTAATTACGAGACATTCAAATATTGGCTTCTTAATGATTTTACACAAAATTCCATTTAGTTTTTTAAAATAACAGTGTATAGTCACCCAATTTACGTAATTTCAGATATTTTATTGCCCTAAACTTAAAATCAATTATGAAAGATGTTAATAACATTTTGAAATTTGAAGTAAAAATATGAAACCAACCTGAACAATCTAGTTGTCGAGCGTTCACAGTAATTTTCTTATTCGGTGTTTTCCAAAAGAAATTACTAAAGGGTTGGCCATGGAATATAAAAGTATTGTAACGACCTTGCGATCAGGCAGCTGCGGACGAATGAGTCATTGTTCCAGAACTTCGAGAAACGGCCTTGGACCCAGAACTTCAAGAAGCAGCCGGGCCGCGGCGGACATATGGGTCACGCCCGAGGTCAATACACGCGACACGTCACCGTTGCCGGAATGGTCTCGACGCTTCCAGGAGGGAATTAGCCGGCAATATAAATATGCGTTCGCAGTAATAGAACTCAGTTCTCATGCAGTTCTCATCAGACTCGAAGCGCACGTGATATAAACGAACCGTGTGAATTGAACCCTAATGAAATAAATAACAAATACATATAACCATATAAATCTTTAATGTTTAAGTGGCGAATAAATATGCACATAAATTAGTTGATGTTTAATCCAGCGCATATAAATAAATATTGTATCGTTGTTAGAAATAGTTCGTAGTTTAAGTAATTTGTGTTCTGCCTTGATAATTCGTGTATTTGTAAATAGTCGTAATTAATCGTGTAAATAAATGTTTAATACAAAAAGCGTCGTATAATTTTTAAATAGTCCGAACGGTAAAAACGTAACAGTATTGGCAACAGCAAGCTTTAGAATTCATTAACATAATCACTGTTGTTGCTGTCATAAGTTTATATTATACGCTGTTATCACGATTAAAAATTCAAAAAATTGCCATATTCAACCCTTATGTAATTTCTTTTTGAACACATGAGCAAATGTCTTTTATTTTTGTATCTGAAGTACGAATTCTTATTTCAATCAGCCGTTTTCAACTAGGTTTATCAGTCATCTGTCAACTTTCAACGGTACCTGATGAACAGCAAATTAATATTTTGTTTTAAAATTTCAGAAGTTTTTAATAACAATTTGTATTACTAGGCAGGAAAATGTATCATTCCCTCCCGCAGATGTAGTTTAGTTCTTCAGAGTTTGCGAGAACAGTATCTAATCAATTTATTGGAATCATGCAAGGGATGAAATGTCGTTTTAGTCCAGAGTTATACACACAACACTTTTACATTTTATGATGAGACTATCTCTTGTAATCAGCTGCATTCAAAAATATTTAAATATGAAAACTAGGAGGCCAGTTGATTTATTATTAATAATAATCACATTGTCTCCCGTCTCTAATGGCAACGGCAGTCAATGTGTTATATTCCCTCCCACTGCCATTGGAAACCAACCAGGGACCCAAACGTATATTTTCCCTATACCCCTAACAGACGACAGAAAATGTCACTTTCGTATAAAAGGGTAAAAAAAAGTATTTTCGAACAAAGCCAACAAAAAATGCTCAAGTTGCGCCAATTGGATCGTTCTTCTACAAAATCTAAATAGAAATTTGCTGTCAAACACTTAATAAATCCAATGCTCCACCCTGTATATTTTCGTCATTCAGTCTCATGTTAATCGTATTTAATAATAGATTGTTCTACAAGTTAAGAAAAGTGAAAGTTTTTTAACGTTTAATTTACGAGCGAGTGATGCAAAGGGAGTGGATTAATTTATCACGAACATGGAAAAATCACTTTTATAACATATTCAGCGTGCTATTTTTTCTAATATCATTACAAGATCTAACCAAAATTAAATTCCACATTTCTTCATATTCGATTTTTTTTTTAAATTGACAGTGGAGAACGTAGAAGTTGTGAAATAAAATACGAGAAATCGGCAGTGAAGTAATTCATTGTTTTACAACTTTTTGTAGGCGGCTGGGCGACAGGTAAACGTCAACCGACGTGAACGTAACCTATAAAAGTTGGTTAAAATGTTGTAATTTTGCGATTTCTCGACTTAAAAAAAGCAATGTACCCCTGGGCACTGGAAGTTCAATTTCAATCCTCGTGTGGTTTATTTGCTTTGGCCCTTCGGGCCTCGGCAACTAAATACACAATCGTGATAAAAAGCTCAACTTTAGTGATAACTTATGTGAAAACTAATATAAAAAAATATATAGATTTGAACTTCCAAGTCCCTATACCTTCTTCCTGAAGGGACTTTGTACTAAAGTATATTAGGTTTAATCGGTTTATTATAACCTAAGGAATCTACGCCAAATCGGTGTCCCATTTTTTTGGGACACCCTGTATAATTGTTATCCTTGAATTTATTTATTTACTTACATCTTACATCAAAACAAACTAAAAACTTTTGGTTTTGGTGAACGGTGCATGTAGCTAAAATATTTAATTATCAAAAAAACCTTCTAGAGTGATAAAGTATTAGGTTACTATAGTTAACAAAACATAAAAATCATGCATTTTTAGATAACGATTACGAATCGACACGACACTAATGATAGTTGCAACTTGCAAGAAAATTCTACTAAATACAACTATATCACAATATTTTTTATTGAAAGTAATTGAAAAAGTAATTGATGTTGTACAATTACAATTACTAAGTAATTGGTAATTGAATTGCTATTTCCTGAGAGTAATTGGATCTCTGGTCATTAAATTACTACATTAGGCGGTAATTGGTAATTAGTAATTAATTACTTTTTAAAAGTAATTTGCCCAGCTCTGTAAACGTTCCATTTATGAAAATGTCACGTTTTACACACTTGCTGTATAAGCAACTATTGCATGTCAATAAAATTAGTCTATAACACTTCATGACTATATTTTATGTCATGTTGTTGAATTTATGTAAATATAGAATCACGATGTATAATCAAAAAGTTAATAAAACAGTGCCGCTTTACGGCAGGCAATATTTTGCGTAAATACGTCAATATCAGCGTGCAATCCAATTTAATGAAAATATTACGATTGCAAAATCGCCGAATAAAAGCGCCGATTTTTCTGTTAACTCCTGTGACCGTTTCCATGGCACTGTATGACACTCTTCCGCACTGCTGCTGAAATAATACGACGCCGTGTTTCCCGGAATTGCTCAGCTTTCCATCACATGAAACTTTATTTGCCAATACTTGAATGTGTTATAAGAAGTTAGCGCGCGGGCAGATTACAATCCTCATTGCGGGCGCTGGAAAAGTAGCTATTTTCCCCTAAACCGCCTTCTCGTGCTTTACCGAACGCTGTGGGGCTTTATTGAAAATTTTATATTATGTTTTATTTCTCTCGACGTTGCTTTTACAGAAATGACAAGTTTACACAATATTAGCAATTTACATTTTCTGTGTTATTCATGTTATGGATATTAAAACGTCGTTTCAGGCCGCTCGAGGTGCTTTATTAAGTTGCACGTGAAAGAAGCCTCGCTGGAAATTCATAAAGAAGGTCCCTTTTGTCGTGAATTATTGAGGAGAAATCGTACCTCGAGGGCTTGCTCGACAATAACGCGGGGCTGTGTTTACAAATAATTTATAAAACGCTGAACGCAATGGGTTGCATATTGATAAAGTGCATTTTCATATTGATTAAATTTGGCTACTGGTTTATCACTTACTTGAAGATTGCATGATATCACTAGCTCTTCTGAACTTTTGTTATGGTCTATGGAGGCATAGATTAATTTATTTTCTCCTGGATTTACCAAAAAGTTCCGTAACGCCCTTTCGGCCTAAAGATTGTAGATCAGAAACACTACTCCGGAGACAGCATGGCAATCAGTGGGCTCTTTCAGGTAGCGTGTGGTCACACACACTCGTTTGTAATTACAAAACAGCCAAATTTTACAATCAGACATGCAAACAATAATAAACGATCATTACGACACTTAGCAGTGCGCGTTCGGCATGATAGTTTTGCGGTCACTACGGCGTTCCCATGTAGTCTCTAGTAGAATGGCTCGGTCAGGGATGTTCTTCAGTCGATGACATGCCTAATATCTGTAAGGCGGATGCTTACCGCACCTAGTGCCTATTAGCCGAATGCTAAATAGACCAATGAGCTACTACTTATGTCAGTGTGATTTGCACCTACGGTTTGTACCCCCGCAGAAGAACTAAATCACAATGCATTTGTGGGAAAGCAGCATCCCATGGATATCCAGGTGCGCTTCTTTGACCATTGATAAGTTAGGCACTTGTTAAGTCAAGGGTTAGCGGTCGTCTCTCCGAATGTCTGCTACTGCCAGGTACGATAGTATTATCTGCGGTATCGATTCGGCACCAACCTAACAATAAAATTATGAGCGACGACCCAAAGAACAAAGCGCTCCACAATAAGTGCTATTGTTTTAACGACAATGAAACAGTGTCGAACTAAGCTGCACTATCAAACTATATACGACAAAGCTACTCAAGCAATAGTATCTATTATAAACCTTATGATTACATCATTTCGATTAATTCACGGAACTAACATAATTAATTTCAAAAATCACACCAGAGTTTTCGCATTGAAAAATGCCACTCTCCCATTGAAAGTGACACATACACGTTTTTGGTCGCTAACTGACCACCAAGCTCCTGAGATTTTAAGACTATCCCCGTGCCCTTAAAATAACTTTGATAGAATATTTAAAAATAACTAAAAGGGTACTAACGAAATATTGCAAGAGGTCCTTTAAAAAATCTGTGTTTCAGTTGGAAACCTAAATTAAAGATGTGCATGAAACGTATGTCTAATTTTTATAACTTCACTGTATTTGCAGATTATGATGTTTTTATTTTGATTTTTAACTACCATGATTAAAAATGCGAGCAAACGTTTTTTGCGTCAAACACTGTCGAGATGTTAATTGATGTGGCATTGGCTAGGTAATGTTCTAAAGTACTACTTCGTTTCTTACTAAACGTATTGCCTTGGATTTTAAAGCTATTACTTATTGACTTTCGTATTTGTTATTGAGTTCCACATCATTAAACTCACACCATAGAAATAAATTTGATAAATCTTGCTGTTTAACCTAAGACAATCAAAGGTCGTTAAAATATCTTTCTAAATTTTTAGGCTGTCTACAAATAGATGAACAAAGCTATTCATGACAGTAGAGACTTTTTCAAGCCATAGCTTTCCAATTTAGATAACAAACGCAGACGATTTACCTTGTCTACGTTGTCGTAGAAAAACTACATCACTACCAACGGCGTGGAGTTTCTTACAAAAGCTCAAATCAAATAAAGTTATCAAAGGCATCAATGAGTCTTTAATACAACAAATATGCCGATGATATAGATTAGAACTCATATACTCAAAAATATAGTCGATACGGTCATTGCCCAATTGCCCGAATATTTTTTATGTATCTAATTACTTACAGACAGTCATAAAATATTATATTGTAGTTATTCAATGTACTGGCATAATTTCAATTTTTTTTCTAAAGTTTATTCGCATTATACTAATTATTATTAAAAAACGACGACTTTTGAGTCCAGCGCATTGACAGAATGGAGAGAGCGGATAACCGGATGGTAAAACGTTTGCGTTTGCAGTCGGCGCACCCGGACATCGGTTACATCGTACGCTCTCCGCTCACCATACCAACGTCTTTGGTGGTCGTAGCCAATGCAGAAGGGCAATCTTCTTGAATTCAAGGGGTTGGTCACACGTTGTATGGTTACTAACAAACTCCCAGCCTACATCAAAAGGAAGAAGAAAAAGAATAAGCATTGACAAAATCATCTTTTATGAATCTGTACTACAATCTGTTTCCTTGTTTTTAAATAGATTTTTATTATAGCAAATGCCAATGTATTGCCATCAAATCAACAATTATAAACAGTTTGAATAGTTTTTCGATAATATGTTATTGCAAACTCAATGGTCATAGACGCAGCATTGGCCAGATATCTATAGTTGACGAATATTACATTTTGAGGTATGTAGCCTGATTTCGATCTGTCCGCACACCGTTTGCAGCGATTAATTTAGTCAGTGTTTTACTGCCCAGAAATAAATAAGCTTACAGATTAATCAAAAATCAGCGATGCTCTCCTAACTAATAGTATATTACATACCGAGGTGGAAAGTGTTTCATTCCTGTCGAGAGATTAAGTAGTTAACCGAGACCCGTAGCGTCGAGGTTGAACTTTATCTCGAGACAGGAATGAAACTTTTCACTGTGGTATGTATACTATTTTATTCGCAACCACTTTATTCTAAACAATAATTGGAAAAATTATTATATTATGATACGACAGATTGTGACGCGCATGAATGGATGACCAAGATTCCCAGTGTCCCTACCTACTCAGCGGTCGGGAATAAATCGCGCACGAATGGATCAACGAGATTTCCATTGTCCCTACCCACACAGCGGTCGGGAATGGCTTCATTTCCAACCGGCAATCACTTTTCCGACCGGTTGGAAAGTTACAAGTTGGGAATAGCTCATTTTCCAACTTTTTAAAAGTCAGTAATGATCTTATTACATATATGGTTGCGAATGAAGGGAATTACAACAGTCAAATGAGGAAAAGGCAGATGAAAGTAAGAAGGATGCAGAGGAAAGAGAAAGACGATTACAAGAGTTAATTCAGAAAGATGCTGAGGAAAGGGAAGGTAGGTTACAAGCAGCGATTAAGAGAACTGCAGAGAAGATGCAAGAACAAAAAGACCAGGTAAAAAAGATGGAAGAATCAATAAAGTAGTTTAAAGAAGAATTTAATAAGATGTTAATTAAAGATAAACAGGAACAGAATGAAATTAAGGATGAAGTGAGAGCAGAAAGGCATGAAGAAATTAAACAAATGGAAGAAATTTTGAACCAAAAAGTAGGAAAAAAGTTAAATAATAACAAAGAAGAACTTGAAGGAAAATTAGAGGGGATAAAATTAACAATAAAAGAATGTATAAAAACACAGAAAGAGTGTATCGATAGAAGAATGGATTTGATAGAGGGAAAGACAGAAGAAATAAAAATGAAAATGCACGAAGCAATGTTAAAGCATGAACCCTATTCCATTTGCATTAAGAGGACAGGTTAGAAATGACATATATATAATGGTACAAGATGGAGTAATAGAAGCTTCAAAAAGTAATTTTATTAATCCTTTAGTGGTAGTTAAAAAAACGTGATGGTTTACTTCGCTTATGTTACAGATATGCAGAATTGAATATAATAATTGCAAGAATTGTTCTTTGTTTAAGATATAAAAATATACAAATGATTTTGATTGTCATAAAGTTTTCTTAATTGAGATAATGAATAGTTATGGACTGTTGTGGTTTGTAAAAACTGAAATAAAATAAATGAAAATAAACCTAATTGATTTAATTTTTTTTTTATTTGGGGAATTATGTTGTGATACACTAAAGTTGGTTGGATTTTTACAGTGAAAGCTAGAGAAGTTTTAAGGTTTGTGTAAAGAATTTATAAAATCTTTTTGAATAACAATCAGTAAAAGAAAGTGTCAAAAAAACGTAATACAGTACTTACGGAGGTGAATTGATTGATATGTGTGTCAATGTAAAGTATAATTGTCAATACCTGGTTTGAAAAAATGTAGAATTCAAGTTGACATTAAATGTCATTTAATAGTCAAAGATTTTTAAAATACAATTGAAAATTCAATTAACAGATCACTAGATTAGCGAAACATCCTGATAAGAGTACTCAGTTAAAATAATTATTCAAAATACGTAATTGATTTGAAAATTAAATAAGGGCTATCTAAAAGTAAAGCTATTACATAAATATTAGCTGTTTAATGTGGTGCATTGTTGTCACTACAATATATACATGTGATTTAATGCAAGAGGCAAAAACGCTGAAAACATATGAAAGGAAAAATGCCGGTAAATTTGAACAAAGAAGACTAGGTATGGGAAGTTACCGCAGCCGAAAGAAATCAGTTTCCATAAATAAATAAAAGCTAACCTAGGCGAGATGACGCTGTTGAAAATATTATGCTTATTCTCCACGAGAAAGTCTCATTGACAATTGAGCATTATTCTTCAAAATACGCCCATAATAATAATCGCCACAATTTTGAATTTAGTGTAGCAAATTTAAACTGTTTCCTGGGGATATTGGTACTATCCGGCTATCATACCTCTACGTCAGAGTGATTTCTATTGGTCTAAGGGCGAAGAAAAGGGTTTAAACTTAGTAGGTAATCGCATATGAAAAGAAACGAGCATTTGGCGGATAAACACAATAAAGGAAATGTCACAACTTTTCCCAAATTTCGCCCTACTTTCCATATTGTTAATAAAAAATATCAAAGTTGTTGCATTTTTTTATTTTCTGTTTATACGTGCAAGTTACTATGTAAAAGTTATACTGTATATATTGCTGAGAAATATCGCTTGCAATGGTGCAAGTAATTACAATTTTTTGAATTAATTATTTGATTTGCTAAATCACAGATGCCCTTAATACTTCAGAATTTATTTCGGTAGTTGCCTTAAGCATCAATAAACGATCACACACACAGTGAAGTTTTCATAAGCAAGCATTTTATGACGCTCTTGTTTTACACATGAGCAATTCAGGATTCAAACAAATATATATGACGTAACATCATGTTTGTTTCGTGAAACCATGGAAACATATTGTTTAAGCGAAATGACTATACAAACGAGAAAGTTTGGTTTTAATTATTAACCTTTCCAACCCCCATTCGTGCCAATTTGGTTATTATTGTCAAGCTCAACAATTACAATGAACATTCGCGAGCGAGCTAAAAGAGCACATCACAGAGTAATTTCGCTAACCTTTATCTTATCCACGCCACTGGTTGATGATCCGCCGTAAACCCAACCGCGTGCCGCTGATATTGCAGATATTTCTTAGAAGAAAGCTGTATAAGTTGCTACGAATCATAATACCAGCAATCAAACTTGGATATCAAACATCAAAAGCAATTGACACTGTTTATTCTCACGTAAGTGTGCAGTTAAACGAAATTACAAACTGCATCACCAAAACTTAAGATTTTAATTTAAAAACAGGTACACAATCGACATGGGTTTGTATCAAACACAATTGGTGAGTTTCTTGACAATTCAGTGGGGGGTTTTATTTATACCCTCGGAAAAAAAAGAATGCCAAAACCAGGCATTGGTTCAAATTTACGTATTTTTTTGAACAATTATTCACTGATGCTCAAATTTTAATAAACAAAAGCTTGTCGCAATTTGAAAAAGAAGCATAAAATAGTTACATACAATCCTTAAATCTAAATACAAAAGTAGTAGCACCACCGTTTCCAGCACATTTCGAAGTCCAAATGCTCATAATTTCAATTCGATCCGTTTAGGTCTCATGTCAAACCGTTTTTAGCACAGCTAGAGTCCCTGTATATGTCTAACTATATACAGGGTCTCTAAGCACAGCTAGGACTGTGCGCCACATTAAACTCAGATTTACAGCCGGAAAAGTGTTCTCACACCCTTGGTGCACTGTGCGAGTGTTATCTTTAAAGGGGTAATTTTTTCTGTACCATCATCGGCTGAGCCTTGCAGTCTTCGCCTGATATCACATAGTCTAACCGCTCTGCCAGTGAATGAAGGCTTCAAGAATGACCATAAACGCCTCCTTCAAACTTGTCTCTGACCTGCAGCATACGCGGGCCCCTCCATGTAGCATATTCACTGCCCAATGTGACTTGTCACTGTCCCTGTTTTCCTGATATGTGAACTTATAGCTCTCGTGTGTGCAGTACTCAATTTTCTGTGTTTGTAGGCTTCCCATTAAGGACAGAGAGCCTAGCCCTTGGCGATTGGCATCGACTGCCAGTTGTGGCTCCGAACTTTAAATTATCGACGATCTCAGCCCAGCGGACCTTTTACCAGCTCTGATATCTGCGTTCCGCGGGTAGTAACTGCCGCATCTGCCTTCCAGTGCTCTGATTGTATCATTTTTGGTGTTGTGATCCAGTTTTATGCACTTTTTTAACCGTAATTATGCCGTATGTTAAATTTGCTGATAAGACACTTTAACACGACTGAGTCGCATAATAGATCGGCTAAGACCTTGTCCAAATGCGTTATTCTGTGCTCTAGAGCTAACATGTTGCCCTATTTTGTTCTGTTTGCTCTTTGTATGGTGAAAATGGGATTCCCAAGAGTATTATAGCTTGGTATTGACAAAGATAACCTCAAATTCTTCCGGAAACCATGAAAACGACTTCGAAACGCAATTGATGTTATGTGGGATGCAATTTGCATGTGTTTATGCTATTATATTTTATTATGAGTTAATACCTAAATTTTACTTTAAAACAAACTGATGTCCTAAATTTGATTGTTTAGAATAAGTCGATAAATCCTACGGCAAGGAAATCTATTTGTGTTTTGAATTATTCTTTGTTAGTTACTCATTGGCCTTAATTGCAAAAATGTTTAATGTACAAGCGAATATCATAGCAATATATCTATTAGAAATGAAAAGTTCCCCCTCTCAGTAATTTCGGTTATGCTTCCGATAGTTTTCTTCGTGGATTCCGCCGTATTTTTTCTTGTATGTAAGTTAAAGTATTATGGATTAAGAAGTATATTTTCAATTGGACGGTTTTAGAGATTAAGTTTATGTGTTTCAATGATTGGCTATAAATGGGTTAACGACCACGTAATAAAGCGTTTGTGGTACATAGAATACATAAATTTTATTGTGAAATAAGTATAATAACCAGTACCACGTTCCAAATACTAAACACGATTGGGTGTACTCTCTATAAAAAAACTAACTCCAATGACGGCCGGTCTTATAAAGATCACTAATCTGACGTTAACTTTAATTCGTTGTTAAAATAAACAAAAGCCCATTCGAAACGTTAGCGCTTATGACATTTTACTCATTAGTAAAGAAATTTTGATGCGCTTGATGCACTCAGATTAGTGGCCTTTACAAGACTGGCTATAAATTAATATTATGATATACCAGTAACAATTGACCCGCAATACAGTAAACGCAGCTAAAAACTAATTTTAAATAGCAAAAGCACGTAATGAACTGAAGTAAGGGTGTGGATAACAATCAATCACATTTAAACGAACTAATAAAACTCAAGGAAGCTTAATACCCCCTATTGAGGTCAATACCGCTTGGTAGAATAATTCAGTAAAGTTAGGCAGGTCGCTAGTATCCCACAAGGACCCCATATTATGATGACAAGACCAAGTCTTATGCTGTTTACAACTAGTAGCGATGGAACATGGTTCAAAGGTTAAAAAGGTATATTATCTCGGGTAAATGGTCGTAAAGTGCCTACAATGCAGCAGAACGATTGCGAAACGGTACCTTCCGAAAAAGGCGACGCACAACGTGGTTTAACGGGAAGTGAGCTTATATTGCCAACTCATGGCCAATAGAAAGGGATCACGCAATGAATAGCAAATGCAAATCTTGCAAACATTAGAACAGCCGCTAAAACAAATTAACGGGTTATAGTTAACCTATTCCATCTCTAAAATTAGGATTGATAAAATAAATTTGGCTTTTCAGATTCTCAGCTAAACTAATCCGTTATAATATCGTGGAAATATTCTTCCAACAACGTCACCTTCAAATGAAGTGCACATAATAGTGAATTTCTATACCAAATTTTCCCGAAGCACACAAAATTGGGCCCCACGTTGGGCGCCATTATATTATGCAATTGATACGTGTGTATGCTTATTTAATTCAAATATTGAAACTTTTAACTTTTAACTTTATTATAACTTTAAATTGAATTATATTTCAAAATACATGAGTACTCCTTTTCATCAGGGTGTGGTCGCCAAAATCTAGTTAGTTGTTTGTTGCTGCAATTACTAAATGTCACTTGCTGTCAACAATTATTTCCAAGCAGTGTTTAATGACACTTTTCAATAAATATGACATAAATAAAATCCTTTACAATGGTTTTGACTGTATGATATTTAGATTCAAATTTGCATATATTATTTAAAATACTTCTGTCATTAAATTTTAAATTAAATGTCAAACTGACAGCATCATCCCTGTAATCTGGGTAAATACTTTACTTTTATAATGTCTCTTTCTTAATATTAATTAATCACCTTTTATTTATTTTAGATACCTTCAACTTAACCACTTACTTTGCACTGACACTTCCAAACTCGAACAAAAATGCGATACCTTTTGCAGCCCTATAAACGGCTCCGACCTCCAACCATTGACAGCATCTCCAGCACGCCTAAGTATTTATTGTATCTCCACCATCTAACAATGTATCCATATCTAATTGACAAATTGTAGCCTCCACCAGTAATCCCGTTCCAATTTCATACAATCCGCAACAGACGAAAACTCCTGTACGGCCTCGGACTAGCGTCCCTCGCAGCTCACACAATGGTACCTTCCCTGCAATGTACTGGACCTCTGCTACACATCCAATTGGTTCTGCTTTCTTCAATCCCAGTTTTTAATTGTATTTGATATTCCAAAAATCTTGCCTTGGACTATTTATTTCATTTGTAATATGCAACCAACATACCCCTTTATGTTTTATTGAAATTATTCGTTATTTTAATGGGTTTTATTATGTATTTACACAATTAAAAAAATTTTATATCCATTTTATAAAAATTTTCGTTGTTGTTTTTTTAAGCTGTTATTCTAATAATCATCCCAATTTTTTATTGCTATCCTAGACTACCATTATTCCTGCCTGCTACATGTTATAAATAAATTTGAATGGTGCTCACTTTATAAATTATTACAAATAGAATTTTATTCTGTCATATGCAACATTCAACTTTGTATTTATTGTTAATTTTTGTTACCAACATCAAGTCGTACTCATTTTGAAATAACTTTCTTTTAAAATGTACTTTGAATCTTTGAGTTTCAATTATTATTCAATTAAATAATCAATCATTATCAGAATTTTCCACATCTTATCGTTTCAGTATAATTACTGTATTGAACTTTTCATTTTTGATTCATGTAAATAAATAACTGTATTTAATGTAATACATGGCCTCTATATACCATAGCAATATGTACCACCTAATAAACACATTAATTTTAGGAAAAATTTGAGTACGATTGATATATTTATTCAATTATACATTTACAGATTGCATTGTAGATATTAACTCATTTAATTTACTATATAACCTACAAACAACAAATCAAAATATTGGATTATTCGGAACGCACTATTTACAAACTGTAATGGATGTGAAATTTACAAAACGATTATAACTACACAAAACAAAAATTGGTATCTAATCAAAGCTAGTAAATTGTTTCTAGACGATTCCAATCAAACGAATTTTTTATGATAAAATTTTTGGCTTGTTGCTCCACTGACAAATAAATAAACGAGCTGAGTAAATTTACAAACTAATATAAAATTTAAAACATTTGTAGGGACAAAATTGTAGAAAACGGCGGCAAATGCTTAGGCGACTGGCCAGTAACAGAAAGGTTGTTGGTTGCAATGTTTGAAACGGGCCAATTCGTGCCACCTGTATTTACCTATTTCATACTTTTTATTACATACCCAATTAGTGATAAAGCTCAGCAGTATGTGTTCTTATGTTTATTTACGTAGCATCGCACCATAAGTAAGAAATACTATGTGAGTGATCGCGGCCTATGGGGTCTCTAGTGCGAAAAACGTGAGAGAATGTGCTAACAATGCAATGAACTTCAGAGAACCAGGAGCTGCGGATTTGGAACTGCGCTGGAACCAGCAAGTGAACTCATTGGCTGTCAAAGCGGCGAAGGGCGAAGGTCGCCCTGATTCGAGCCCAAGTGCGAACTCGGCGAATCGACTGCTTGCGGCCCTAGTAGGTGAATAGTGCGAATTAATTGATTTGCTCACAAAGTGACCAAGTGAAGTCTTACATGTGGCCACCACGGGGTACGTGCAGCTCTAGGCGAGTTGCAAGCCAAGAAGCGAAACAATACTTTGGAGACGCCAGCGGTGTCCAAATCGACGGCGTTCGAAGCAACAGTTTCGACCGCAGCACCCAGCTGTCCCCGGGCTAATTGTTGAACGAAGGGAAGAAGATTAGTTTTGTTTGAAATCGCGCTAAGAGATCCAAAAACCATTAGAACATTGTCAATAATTGTTGTAATGAACCATTGCGCAACTATGAGCAAGTGGGTCGCTGCCAGATAACGGAGAATTACCGGCTGGAATTACGTTATTTGCTGATTTGGCGTCCAGGGGCTGCAAATAACGAGGCGTCCTAAAAAGAATCGACAACTTCGCGACCGAACTATTTGTGTGTGCGGAATTACTTTAGGCATTGCGCTCCTGAGCTTTGACTTTTCATGCGCTACTGAAAGTTTGGAATTTATTTAAGGCATTTTCTCATGTGCAGTGCATAACTGCTTTGTGTACTTGTTTTTATGTATATTTTTCTTTATGTGTCTATGTTTGTTTACAGATTATATGTATTCCTGTAAACTGTTGGGTTTTTATTACCATCGGTGTTTGAATTTGTAAGTACAACATTTCAGGTGTCAACGAACTGACTCCAACAATATTAGTTGCACTGACCTTGTGAATAGAGTCTCATAGCTCACCGACTGGATAAGCTAGCGAACCAGGGCATTGTAACGTAATAATTCAGTAAGGTGTAGGGCTAGGCAAAAGGCCTTGTTACATGTTCAATTTTTAATTAAACTTATATGCCAATAATTATCATGTCGGGATCACCGTTTTATTTTGTTGCTTTACTCACACAAATAAATAAGATAACTGGGTAAATCAACAAACTAAATTATCGTTCCGACTGTATACAGATACAACCGCAGTAACGTTAATGCGAGTGCCTTTAAGTATAATCTCTATTTGTCATGCAGTTTCTTGGTTTATGTTTATTTGTTATCGACAAGGTCTAAGCATGCGGAGTACTAAGTATCTTATACATTCACCGCTGTGGTCATATTACCAAAACCCTACTTCCAATTTTGGCGAGACTAAGGGGTTTCAACCTTAACAAGAAATTTTTCTATGCTACACATCGTTGTACCATGTAACCCAATGCTTTACATTACTTCCGAATGAAGACATTCTGTCGAGGTTTGCATCCGCATTTGTTGTTGTTAAAAACCTCACCTAATTGCCAACGAGAATATAGGCGATATCCTCTTCACGAAAGGGGGTGTTAGAATTGTTTAAAAATTGCAAACGGCATTGCATTTCGTGTTCAAAGGAATAAAACGGTGGGTTAGTATTTTCGTTTGGTCGAGCCCCGGCGCTGAAAGTCAGCACGGGGCAAAAAATTCATTGTGATAATTTATATTGTGTAGTTGACCAGCAAGCGCTACCCATATTCTTACAAAATACAATACGGAGTTCAATCTTTAGATGATCTTACCGATGCTGTGATACGTCTTTCCGTTACCAAAGAAAAACTTGTTTTTATTAGTTCGTACCAGCTGTAAACACCGACTCTCAGTTTCAAGTATTCGTTATCTAGCTGCTCATGTAGGATTCTCCCATAAAAGTCTAGTCTGAAGTTACTTTGTGCTATTTTCTTTTAATAAGATACATAAATTAGAGTCATCGGCAGTAATCAAGTCGAGGAACCCGGTAATACACCAGGTCAACAAACATTAAATCCAAACACAGTATGCATCTATAATCTTTTCTTGTTTTCTACAGTTGTTTCTATATTCTTTTCTTGTGCATGGTGTTAACATTTTATGGTATCTTCGGATATTGCTTTACATCGTGGAAATCGATATTATTTAAAGTTTTATCGAATCTCAGTGTACACGAAAGACTTTTGTGCTCCTAACTGTGCACATTATTTTGATCTCTTTTGCATCTAGCAGATCTGTATTCTGTAAAATATTGTTTAAGTTTTGCTTATTTTATTTATAACGGTAACGGTTTTAGTTCTGAAGACACAGTGAGACCACTGCCACAAAATGAATGCTGAGTTAATCCGCCATTGTCGTCCTCTAGATTGGTATTTACATTTCTCAAAAGAGCGTTTGTCTGATGGAGAAATAAATAATTTTCTATTTTTACGTTTTTACTTCCTTTTACACTAATATAAAGGAAGTATTGGATTCACCCCAAAAATTCGGAATTGAGTTTTCAAGATAACTTCACGTTTTAGAGTCCCCTGAACAAAAAAAAGTGTTTTTGTTCATTGGTCTGTCTGTCTGTCAGTCAGTCTGTGTGCGAACAGAATATCTCAAAAACGAAAGGAGTAATGACGTTGAAACTTCATATACAAGTTTTGTGTACTATCTAGATGCGACAGCAATCTTTCGAAGAAAATCGCATAACCGAAAGTATGGTGTTTAAGCTTGGGATTTTTCAGCTTTTTTCGATTTTCTCAAAAACGGCTCTAACGATATTTTGTAAACTTCACATTTTTATTACATATTTAATGTGTATTGAGGTGAGATAGGTAATTTTCCAGTTGAATACCTCTAAAAATCGTTTGTTTCTTTGTTCTCTTCTTATTTTTTGTATTAATTCCTATTTTCTAAGCCATTATGGAGAACTAATAACATTGAAAATCTGAAACTTTGGCCATGGATTTTATGTGTAAGAACGACTACAACTACAACATTTTGACTGTGATATCACCTCCGGTTATACCGAAAGTCGCTATCAATTTTGTTATTTTAAATAGAACACTCGGTATATTATGACATTTTTGAATTATGCTTAAAATTTTCGAAAAAAATTGTCGTATCAACTATTTTTGAAAATTTTTTACAAATGCTTAAAAATTGAAAATCAAATTTTTGCTAATTATAAGAAGACTGTAAAAGGAAGTTGTGTGCGTGTATCACACCAGATTCTTTTATATAGGTCTTTTAAGCATCTCTATAGCTTACTTTAATCTTTTTAGACATATAAGGGGTTTGTTCTTATATGTGCCCTGGATTAATCTTCTTTCATTTGTAATAGTTCCAGCTCTACCCGTCATTCATGCTTGGGTTTTGTATTTGTGAACCGCTGAGTCATGAAGACCAATTGGTACGATCTAGCCTTTGCCTTATCTTCTGTCCAAATTCTTAAAGCAGATGTTTTTATATTTTTATCGGTTGCAGGATATTAATGCCCTGTTTACATATACAAAAGTAGGCTGGTAACTAAATCATAAGTGATCTGTACGGTAATAGTCCATTACCGTACATGGCAACCATAACCATGCAGCAACCGATAAACTATTGAACAAATCACGGATGTTATGAATCATAACAGCCTCAGATGTTTTAAAATCCTCGCTCTGCGAGCTCGGATTTCAATACAACATCTGCGGCAGTTATGATACTCATAACATTCCTAGATATGTTAATAGCTATTATCTACGACCACTACTAAAAGTAGGCGTTTTAGCGCTAGCTTGTTTCACTAAAAGTGACGTTTTATAATTTAGCGTGTTTAAAGAAATCAGCTGTTTACTTTTAGCACATGTGATAAAAGTGAAGGAAGGTTCAAAACTACAATTTCGAACTGCAAGTGAAGTTGTAAAGCTATTCTAGTTGCTTCTTGCGTTACAGGTAAAGCGTTTTTGAAATAATTAAAGCGTTATGTAATGAATACAGTCATATGTGGAATATCAATAATTACATTTCGTAACTCACCTTGACAGCACGGGCGTGGCCAAACAATCGCCACCGCGGCGCAGGCCTACTATTCATTATGACATAAATTAAAAACGTCGCAGATGCGAACTTTTCTTAAATCGATATTTATGGATTAATAACGGTAATATTAAGGTCGTAGATAAAATATTGTATGCAACGCGTGCTAAAAGTCATGTCTCGCGCATAAAAGTCGACTTTTAGCACTTGTTGCATAAATAGCTATTAATGGTAGTTTGATGTAAGTTCTGATGTTCTTAAAACGATATTTTACATCTGCGACATCAAGCTAATCATCACTTTCACAACCTGCCTCAAAGTATGTTACGATGTTCAAAATCGACTATCTCCATTCTGTTCGTAACACGATTAATATGAATTATTTGTTTCGGTATATATCACCTACAGACTTCCTGGTGCAGCACTGGTCGAAATCGAGTATAAGTGCACAGATTACAGGCATTTACGAAACGCACTTGCATCGGCCCCATAGCGCTTAATGAAAATGTGTGGGGGCACGCAAACGCCTGTTGCAATTAATTCGCGGAGTACGCGAACCAGCAAAATTATTGTTAATAAAGCCATAACGGCGGGCGGAATTAACCCGCTGCAGCGGCGATCGTAACAATTACCGTAAAACTACGCAAACTTTGCGTATAACGCGGGCCGAGTGTATTTGTTCGCGTTTATTAGGATTCGCGCCGGCCCTGGCCTACTTCGGCTAACCGGGTCGGTGGAAGGACGCTTTGTCGGCTTGCCGGTATCCCTGAGGTGGAGAAAAACGTACTTTTTCAATGGGCATTACGTAATGAAGCGCAATCAGGGCATGATTGAAAGCCGCTGGCTTGCTCCGAAAACTCGATTCGCCTGTGGATGCTCCCCGGGGATCGCGAACCAAATACGAGTAGTAAAATAAGAGGCGAAGTCGGAAGGTAAACATCGGAAGCAACCTGCCTTCTTTTTGCGCCTTTTGCCACAGCGCTACCCGAATTATGAGGAATGGCGGCATAACGGGCGCTTTCTAGCCTAATTGTAGTAATTTGTGTCATCCGCAATTATTTAGGTAAAACTAAATATATTACACTGCTATATCTCTAGCAGCAGCAGTAGTAAAATTTGTTTACTGCGAAACGAGTTAGAATGTATCAAAACATACAATATTTTTCATTTCTTTTTATTATAGGCTCAATAACTTGCTTCTCTTCAAGCTGTTAGTTCTGATAAGGGCAGTCTACTCAAGTCGATGCTCAGATTTTGATCCATCTTTTTAGAGATCTTGTTAGGGTCACGTTAGCCTCTAGTTTTGACTTTATTTACTAGAGTTAGTCCTAGCGATCTAAAGTGACTTTAGTTTTATTTAAAAGCTCTTATTGGCTATCCAAATTTAAAGAATATAAGTTACTTTGAGAAATGAAGATGTACGTTTTAGTTGGACTCTTACAATTTCCCTCCTCCTGTTATTTGATGCTTTTTAGTTCTGACAGGGCCTTCTAAAATAGGTTGCTTGGCTTTGAAAGTTCAATATTTATCATACAAATTGGGTGTTTCTTTTGACATGTTGAATATTGCCAGTCGGTATTCGACTGTAGCAGGCAATGCCTCTTGCATCACTTTTGTGAATTTAATTCACAGTTCATACGTTTTAGGTGGGGTTTAGAAATATTGCATAATCTGCTTCATAAAGTTGTGCATTCGGTTTCCGTGAGTGTTGGGTTGTTTAGTAACTTTCGACCGACTAAGCTGTGTTTGCGGTTGCCATGTGAACCTGGAATTAAGCAACCCGTTAAGAGAACTTGAAATTCGGTGATGGCTTCGTCTTTCTTATTTTTCCCAGTTTTAATTGCTAAATTAAATCAATTGAATCTGGGAGAGGCATCTTGTATATATTACAATGGTTTTGTGCTCTCTACGTACAATTCTACTTGCCAATTGAACTAGAATGCATTAAAAATCAAACCGAATCACATAACTAGTGAAAGCTTAGATTACTTTTATTAAGGTAAATGTACTAATGGGTGCAGCTGAGTTTTATAAATTTGAGGCAAAGGTACCATAGAAAGCTAGTTCAAAAAGGTTACGTTCTTGAGCTTAGATTTGACGAGGTTTTGGAAGTGCGAATGCAGTTAGATTGTATCTGACGATGGTAGCGTTAATGTGTGCAGTATTATGTTTGTTATTGTACGAAATGGTTTGCATAAGTACAAAGTTATGAGCAGTATAGTGGTCAGAAGGTTAGGACCAGAATGGCAAAGTAATCGAAGGGTACTGCAATGCAGTACGAGGATTAGAAACGTTACCAAAAGCAACCGACAAGAAATGTAGCAAACGAGCAACCTACAAATAGCACTCAAATAGAACGAAGAACATTATTAAGTGCATAATAAACTACAGAACATAACAGTGCGGTCAAAAACACAGTGAATGAGCAGAGTAAAGTAGAGTGAATTATAACCTAAGAAACAAAATTTTTAGCCTGCAAGGTTAAATATGTTATCAAAACCTTATTCTATAAGTTAATTTTAAGTACCAAACCCTATTTTCTTTAAACAATTGTAATGATATGTTGCTAAGATACCAGACAGAGAGCTTTGAAATTGCGCAAGCTGTTAACATTGTTCTAAGTTAGTTCCCAGAAAAGTTTAATATTTGTTAATAAAAACACATTCATCTAGTGCAATTGTTTTATTTAACCATAAAAGTGTTCGGCACATTTGGAACCACGCTTCCAGTTTTATGGAGGTGTACTTTGTGCTTTCTCGTCGGCAACAAAATCCAGGCAGCTGCGGTCCAAGTACTGGCTGCGTTCGAGAATAGATATCGCCTGCAGGAGCTAGTTGGAGCCAAGGTTGGTGCCTTCAACACCTAGAGGAGGAATCTAAGCAAAACTTCAGGCAGAGATCCTAGTCACCAGGCCTTTAGCAGCTAATAAAACGGTTTAGCGTCCCCCGAGAGGTGCGATCAGCTTCGGAATCTTTGCAAACCAGGTATTTTGCACAATTCTCATCGTCCAGAGCCTTTTTAGTTTGCTAGGCCCTGCAATATTAGAGTTTTCCAGTTCCCAATTGTCCTGTGCATTCCAGAACACAGAAATCGATGTGGTGTCATTAGAATTTGTAGGAATCTCAAGGAAAATTTCCCATTCGTTTTCAAGCTAAAACAATTGACGTTGGCGTCACTTGTACGTCACGCTAGAACAAAAGCCGTTAGTACTGTTGCTATGCGAGAATAATTATTGCCTACCTGAGGTATTTTTCTGATCTTGGCATTGATTTAATTTAATTACTGCGATTTTTACGGGTGCACACTACTTTGTGTTTCAGGTCAATTTTGAGGTTAGTTGCTTCAGATTTAGTTTTGGTTCATTCAGAAGTAAAATCCGAATTAAACTGGAGCTACTAAAAGTTAGTTTTCTCTAACAAGCATATCTAATTTAGCGATCTAACCCTGCGACAGTGTATTGTGATCACCGGAGCAGCCGAATACTATTGCATATGGTTAAAACAAAATAAGGGAACAAAATCGTTTACCTTTGCATTAGAATATTTGTACATTTTAATGGGCCTAAGATCGTGCACAAGCAACACTATTTTTATTTAATACGTGAATTTATGAGCACCCGTTCCCAATCATCTTCTTTTATTAAAGGCGAAATTCGCATAAAAGTGCTGGGCCCCTATTTCATAGGAATATAAAGACGGCGGTTTTTTGGTAAGTCGTACCGTGAAAGTCTTTTGTTTTTCATCTCCTAGTATAGGCTGAAAACCTGTTATTATTGCACTGAGTTTGGTTTTAGAATTCAAATTTACCCGCAGGCTGGACAGGTGGCTAGCCCAACCCACCGTGACAGTCTGCGTTAGCAATTTGGCTTTACACACCATAATTTCATTCTACATTATGCTTGATAAGTCTGTACCTCCTGAGTATCCTGCGTAGACGTAAGATTTCTAAAAGCACTTTGCTTCTGTGCGTTAATGGCGCTCTATTGTTTGAGGGACTTTTCTTTTGGGATTTCTTTTTTTTATTTATCTAGTTGCTCGGTTTGGAATTCTAAATTTGATTTCAAGGATTTCTGAGATTTGTGTTTGTGAATTGTATTGATTGGAGTTTCTAGTTGCGATTTTTATTTTCGATTTCGTAAGACGTTGGATTTAGCAAATAAACCACAACCTTGTACTACATTTTCAATTTGCACATATTGCGAGATTTTTGCTTCTGTACCGCGTACACTATATTTAGCGCCTCCATTATAGTTTACCAGTTATGCATTTGTGATTGTAGGGTTCTATACATCACTTTTTGAAACCTGCAGAATGGCGAGTAGGTTAGAATTAACCTGGAATATACATTCTTGGAAAATTTTGGTTCGTCTCCTGATAGCCATCTAAGAGAAAGCAAGTCGCAAGTTTGTGCCTTGTATGGAGATCATATTTTGAATATAGTTAATTAAGCTCTTTAGATTTATATGTTATGCTGTAAATATTTGTGGAAGATTTCCACTTCGTTATTTATCCCGTTTTCTGAGTGAAAGCATTAATTTCGCATTTTTTCCGGATTCACATGCTGTTATGTGAAAATAACTTTCTAACGTAGAAAGGAAGACTGTGGTTTCATCAAGGAGGTAATATCTATTTCACATTCAAAACTTGAGATGCGAGGCTTACGAGCAACAACCGAGCTGGTGGCCTAGTTGTAAGAGTGACAGACTAGTAATCACAGCGATCAGCGGTCCCGGGTTCAAACCCCGGGGGAGGCAAGAGTTTACGAATAAAAGCGTACAATATCAGTCCTTCTCGGGACTAACCAGGAACACCTGAAGACGGGAGTAGATCAAAACTCTCGAAACGTTGTGTAATATACACCCTAGACAATGGAAAAAGTCCGATAAAACACATCATAATAGACCACTGCCAAAAATGACATTCAGAGAACAATTGTTCTTGGGCGAGACTAACGTACATGCAAAGTGCATTAAGTTATCCGTCATCATCGTCCGTACAAGGCCAGATAGTGCTGTGTATAAACTTCTGTTTAAAGCATTCTATTGTTAAGGATCTGCATTCCGAGCTATCGTCTTGAGAAATTGTTATCATCTACCCTTTTCCGGGAGTTTTGATGCAAGCTGTGTAACGGGATAACAACGCCTTTACGACGAACCAAACACCACGTTGGGCTGCCACTTTTTAAACTAAATTCAGTATTACGATAACGCGCCAGTTTGTAACAGTACGAATCGGTATTTACGACAAGCCCAAAGCTAAACAACTAGTGCGTAAGCTAACTCAAAATCTGGAATGTATGACATAAGACCGCTGCCCTAAACCGTCACAAAAAAGTGCCGGACCAACTTCAGTGGATCGAGTGGGGTCCAACGTGAGTTTACACAGGGCAACGGCCTAATAAACGAAAAGCAGACCTTAATTGCGAGAGCGCCAACACAATTCCTGCACGGGAAAATGAGTAGATGAACCCCCTGAGGAAAAGTGGATTCACCTTTTAACTATAACCTTGACAGTGTCCTGGTCAGCGAGCCAAGTACAACACCATCGGCACTACCTTTTGAAAACTCACTTGAACAGCTGGCCAAACTTCTTTTACAACTGAAAAATATATACACAAATCGTATGCTCAATATCAGAAGAAAACTACAGTTAAACAAACATGAAATGTATTAGCAAAAATATTTGAATGAGAAAAAGGTTACATAAAAATACGATATGGTTTAGTAAAACTTAACTATTTAAATTGCGCAACATCTTAATCTATTAAATATGCGGTCAACTTGACATTAAATACTAGAATGGATGGTGAACGGTATAAGCATTGAATTACTTATAACACTGGTTTAATGAACAGCAATAAACGGCGGTCATCAGCTAACCATAGTACAATTGCGACACATACTTCAAATGCTGCTACATAAAGTTGAATAGGATCAATAATCTGACGGTAATGAACTAAACTGACAGGTAAGCAACTATAAAAGGTTTAGCAAACACAAAGATATACACAATGAATGTAGCAATGACTGCAACGTCACGCAAATTGTCTGACACTTCGGCGAAACACTCGGTACACTTAAAATTCGCACTGTAAAGCTACTGCCTTTCAGAAGCTTGACTTAGATATAATCGATGTCCCATGCTACTACACACGGTCGCTTTCCAAACACTGCATAAGACACCTAAGGGAACTGCAACAAATCAACGGGAATGGACGGAACTTGGGATAATCCACTACTGAAGGCGAAATTAAAGCCCACTGCTGTAAATGGCTGAACGAAAAAACGGAAGCTTCGCGGTACATCAATAAGCCGGTGATGAGCTTTTACAGAGAGTCCGTCAAACGATGTAATAGGAGCGCCACTCCACGATAAACGACAAAAGGCTTCAATCGGTAAACAACCACGGTATATTCGCCCCATAGCCAAAACTACACCACGTGCAGTTTACAGCTTGCTATATGCAGTTTATATTGAAGCGTTGTAAAATTATCGTTTAGTTATCCCTGATCAATCTGATTCATTTTCGACTTTTCAGTGATCTTATTGCGGCCTGCAAAAGAGAAGGCAATATCTATAGTCAAGACTCGTCAGGATTTGGGAAAGAATAAGGCGGGGAACATGGTTTAAAAAGAACGTCTTCTATATGGAAGAAAGAGTGCAACCTTTGCCGCTATTGAGTTTTGTCTATTTGTAGATCTCTATGTTAAAGAAAAATGGGGATCTGCAGATAATAGAATTTTCATTCAACAAAACCTTATTTTGATGTCGCGTTAGTATTTGGCAATGGTTGATGATGATACAAGGTCTGATGTGATGATACAAACCCGGTGGTTAGAGATACGTGGTTTTACCAATCGCACGGTTTTACCAATGTACACAGCATTACATCAACATGAGACAAGGAACGTAAACTTCTTTTGATGACATGGTATTTAATAATACATGCACTCAAACAAAACTGATTTAACGTTGATACATATAATTGATTCTAATGCAGCTGGTTCCAATAAGAGCTAGTCTAGACCTCTGATGCCAAAAATTTAAACTTAAAACTGAAGAAGTAACAAACCTAAAAAAATATATAGGCTATTTCAAGTAGATAGAATGACGATCTTCTTACATCTGTACATAGAAGAACGCGCTAAACAAATACAAAGATATGGGTAGAATAAAAAACAAACCTACTGAGGAAGCAGGAAGAGATTATCAAAAATATGAGCAATAATGAAATAGTTACTGTAATCTTATGCTGTTCTTGCTGGTAAAAAAATAATTTCCTGTCTTCTTTGTAGTAGATAAGTCTGTCAAATATGAAAAACAGAATATCAGATGATCCAAAAAGTCTGGTGTAATACACGCACACAACTCCATTTTACAGTGATCTTATAATTAGGTTTTACATTTTTAAGCATTTGTCAAAAATATTGAAGAATTATAAATTCTACAGAAACCGTACAAAATAGAGCGTTAATTAAAGAGACAAATTTTCTCTAAAACTTTAATCTAGATTCAAAAATGTAATAAAATGCCGGGTGTTCTATTTAAAATGGGAGTTAATAAAAAAAATTAAAAAAAAACAAAAGAAAAACATTTTAGAGGTATTCAACTGGAAAATCATCTATCTCACATCAATACACATTAAAAATTTTCTAAAAATGTAAAGTTTGAAAAAAATCGTTTGAGCCGTTTTTGAAAAAATCAAAAAAACTGAAAAATCACAAATCACATTTCCGGTTATGCGAATTTCTTCAAAAGCTTGCTGTCGCATCTAGATAGTACACAAAACTTATATATGAAGTTTCAACGCCATACCTCTTTTCGTTTTTAGGATATTCTGTTCACAGGCTCACAGACACAGAGACACACAGACAGACCAATGAAAAAAAAACATGTTTTTTGGGTCCAGGGGACTCTAAAACGTGACGATCTGTTGAAAGCTCAATTTCGAATTTTTGGGGTGAATCCAATACTTCCTTTATCATAAAAGGAAGTAAAAATTAGCTGTCGCTTACTTCCGAACATTTAATCTTGGTAAATGTTGCAGCTGATGTTTCATTTAGATGCACAGTAGAAACCCGTTTGCACAGTAATAGCGTAATTACCTGTGCAATAAACGCAATAAGCGCGTAATTACCTAAGTTTCAGACAGAAAATATAAAAAAACAACTAGTATTGCAGATGACATTAAACTTATAATTAGGCTTGCAAGTTACTTCACTGTCAAGCCCGTATTCAATTAAAACTTGGAAAAATTGCGGACCAGAATTCTATTAACTTTTTTGTGCGCGCTATTTATTGCTGCCCCGAGTAAGATCTGAGCTTTGCCCCAATTGCACTGTTAAGCAGTAATAGTTTAAAAGTTCGGTTCCATCCTGATCTGATGTGAAAACTTCAGAAATTTTCAGAACTAGGTTATCATTTCCACCTCTAGTACATTCAGACAATGCGGAACCGGATGGAAATTTATGGATCTTGGATTGAAATGCTGTTTGTTTCTGTTGATAAAATGTAGAATTCTCTGTGGAAGACCAGCCGTTTAAGTACCTACTAATATCAGGAACAAGATTAACATTGTATGCTATGTGTAAATTAATGGGTGTCGCAAAATTTTCGTTATCAAGCAGGCACTGAAAGTAGTTTCTAATGTATGAACGCTTACTATAAGCGACTTAAAAAGCAAATGTCACTTTTCACATTCAAGTATAAACATAATTGCATTCTTTTGGTACACCCTATGGTTGAAGTACTGTAAAAGTTGTTTGATTACAACTAACTTTTTTTTATTATAGACAATGATTATTATTTTCAGACGTTTCCTTTTGCCGCAGGAAACGTCTGAAAATAATATTATCTTCTTCAAAACGAAAACTTGACAAGTAGCGTACTAAATTTGAATATTAATAATCATGGAAAGCCAGACCAGAGAAAATAAATGCTATGCAAGTCTCGTATGATAGGTGTTCATCAACCGTAAATAAGGGTGGCAGCACCGATGTCGAAATGCCGACGCTGCATAGAAAACATGGCCAGGAGTAAAGTAAGAAAGTGAATACAACTTTGCTTGGATAGCATTAGCAGGTGTTGGAGGTCTAACAAACTGTCAATTAGCAGAATACACCTTCTTCTACAAAAATAATATACATAACAAAAAATTATTCTCTACCGTGGAGTAAAATCATCTGCAAGGGTAGTTGCAGCAAAAAGGAGTAACATAAAGCTAAGCGAAGTAGCCTTTGAATTCAACGCTGAGAATCATCGTACTCATTAAGCGAAGTACAGTTATTATTAATCTAAGATTTTTAAAAGTCCACCCTTTCTAAACAACTATCTCTCGTGTAGATTTCCAGACAGCAGTGGTTAGCCTCAAACGTGCCTTACGTCTTACTGCCCAGGCAATAATTATTATCCTGGTTTGCGAAGCCGGACAACTCGGCGCGGAAACATCTCGGCGCCAGCCAACTCGGCGCGAGGCCATCTCGGCGCCGAATTCAAATTTGCAAACTACATTGTGCACTACGTAAGAAAATTGTTATCAAAAAATAATAAATAAAGTGATCGCCAAAAAGCTGTCATCAAATGAAAACAAAATATTGAGAATTTCTTGGAAAATCAAACACTGACGACCAGAGGCGGTTGCAAAATGATTACAAATGAGCCAAACAAAAGTTGTCACATGACTTCCGTTATCAGTAAAATTTTAGGTTTTTTTTTAAATAATGACGAAGCATGCATTTACTAGTCACGATAGAGACACATTTTACGAAAAAAAGTTTTCTGGTCTTGAGATTGTTCAGTCAGCTAAAACTACCACACAATAAAAAATATCATTGAAATCTTGATTAAATTCCGAAAATAGCACTTTTTGGATTTACACAATTTTGAAAAACGCCATTTTCTAAGTAAAGTGCTTTTTATATGACAAATATTTCTTTAATGTTTATTTTCCAAATCAAAGAATTTTATTTTTAACATCTTTTTTTATTATGAAATAAAAAACTTTTTGAAAAATGTTTGTTTTTCCATAGCCGTCTTTGTTAAAAGTAAAATTCTTTAATATGGGACCTAAACATAAAAGATCATGTGAGAGATCAAAGTTGGCAGAGGATTCTGAAATTTGGTATAGGAACCTAGATGTTGATTCTAAACAACTTCTCTTAATAACTTTTTGTCGTATTTGCTACATAAAAGACGCGCTACTCTACAGTAATAGTTATTTACCTAGCAAGTTCGTAATTTTCCCGAATGAACACTTTGTTTGCAGCACTCCCTTCGGTCGTAGTGCGAATTCGGGAAAATTTTTCCCGAAGGAGTTAGGTACAATGTTTTTTGTAACAAATAACTGAAAATATTTTAAAAAATAAAAAAATTATTATTTAGTGTTTTACTAATTTACTGAGTTGACAGCACAAATCACTAAACTTTTATACCTATCCTACGCACCTGTTAGTTTTTGTTGACGTTTACAGCGCCTCTGGTGTTTGCAGGCGCAATTAAACCAACGAGGGACAATCCTCTATATAATAAAGGAGAACGATCCAGACGTGTGTGTCCCGAGGGCTCCCTTGGAGAGGGGCAGAACCCCGAGGGCCCCCTTAGAGAAGGACGGAGCCCTGAGGGCCGCCTTGGAAAGAGGCGACGCCCAAGGGCCCCCTTGGAGAGGGGCGAAGCCCCGAGGGCCCCCTTAGAGAGGGGCAAAGCCCCGAGGGCCCCCTTGGAGAGGAGCGGGGCCCTGAAGGACCCCTTAGAGAGGGGCGGAGCCCCAACGACCCCTCTTGAAAATGGGCGGAGCCCCGAGGGCCCCTTTGGAGAGGGGCGGAGCCCCGAAGGTCCCCTTAGAGATGGGCGGATCCCCGAGGGCGGCTTTGGAGAGGGGGGAAGGCCCTATGGCCCCCTTGAAGAGGGGCGGATCCCCGAGGGCTCTCTTGGAGAAGAGTGGAGCCCTGAAGGACCCCTTGGAGAAGGGCGGAGCCCCGAGGGCCCTCTTGAAAATGAGCGGAGCCCTGAGGGCCCCCTTGGAGAGGGCCGCTTGGAGAGGGGCGAAGTCCCAAGAGCCCCTTTAGAGATGGGCGGAGCCCCGAGGTCCCCCTTGGAGGGGGGCGGAGCCCCAGAGGCCCCTTTAAAGATGGACGGAACCCCAAGAGCCCCCTTGGAGATGGGCCAACGTAATAGGTCTAAAACTGGTGGTAAATTGAATAGAATAGACGGCGCAATAGCGCGCGCAGCCCCGTTTATTATAAAAATTTACAAAAAACACAATTCTTCTAGTTTTTGTTGAAAAGTACAAAACACCTCAGTGCGGGAAAAGTAACTTTCGGCGTATCGGGAATGACCGGGAAATATGAATTTTGAAGTCATGAGTACAAAAAATTGTTTTTTTGAAAACTTTCAAGGCATATTTGATTTTTCAAAACTGAAATGCTGTTAAAAATTCGCCTTTAACCAAGCAGGGCTGAACCCCAAAAAATGAAAATTTAAATCGAGAATTTTTTACCTTGTACAAGAGTCGTTTCACCTATCCGGGGACACACTGTATATACAGGGTGATTTTTAAGTTGATTCTTTCCTTTTGCCAGGATATAAAGCTAAAAAAAGTAAGCCATTTACCACTTTTGCGAAATATCAAAACTAACGGAGATACAAGGTGTTAAAGTTTCAAAGTATGAACTAAAATTACTTAACAAAAATTAAACTAAACTTAATCTAACTTAAATGATCAAAATTATCAGCATTCGCTTCTACACACACATTCCGTTATAAGAGCGATGCGGCAGAGGCATTTTGACGACACTCCTAGTAAATAATAAGCATATTCACTCATTCATTATTTTCATAAACATGAGCCATTATTGCAGCAATAATATTAAGAAAATTACAATGGAAAACTACTTGACAGATCATTGCTTGACAACAAAGATAAACAAAAATAAAATTGTCCAGCCGCCTTTGCCCCAAAGTTTAGTTTTTAATTTGAAACTTTAACACCCTATACCTCTTTTAGTTTTGATATTTCGGAAAAGTGGTAAATAAAAAAAATACTTATTTTTTTAGCTTTATTTCCTGGTAAACGGAAAGAATCAACTTAAAAATCACCCTGTATATAAATATATATACAGGGTGTTTCATTAATAATTGGAAATATTTTAACTGTAGAATCCTGGGCTCAAAATATTAATATTTAACTAAAATCACTTAGATAAAATATGGCTCCTTACTGAGATATAGGGTATTTTAATTAAAAATTTAAAAGTGATTTTTTTCCATTACTTTAAAATTATTTGACATATTCGTATCATATTTGGCAGGAAGTGTAGACACTGTAAACCATACTAAATTATGTTAAATAAACGTTTCTGGCTACTACCAGAGGCGTACGACAGGGGCAAGTGATTGGTTGACCCTTCCCAAATTCTACGCCACTGGCCGAATTGCCATTTTAGCACACTTTTTCGATTCTCCAATACTTTCTACATAAATAACATACTCTTCCTTCGTAATGATAAAGTCATTATTTTTCGAGATATTTAAAGTTAAACATAAAGCTGAACAGTTATTTTGATTTTAATGTGTATTAATTATGTGGGTGTTTTTTGTCAGAAGATTGCATTTATTACGCAAATGAAACTTTAATCTGTATTAACAAAAAATCGCTGGTATATTCACAAGAAATAAATAATCGTCAACAACTATGGCAGCAAACAGTAAATTCCGCTAATTTTATTGCCAATCAGCCAAACATATTTTTTAAAGTTAGAAGATCGTTTAGGAAAAGAATTAATAAACTTATTGAGGTAAACGGGAGTCACATTGAACATTTACTATAAAAGGTTTTTGATATTTTCGTGTTATTAAAATTGTTCTTTTATTTAGATTAGGTCTAACAAAATGGTTCTTTTCAGAACCACAATTTGTTTTGATGTTGAATGCATCTATGTATTCGTTTTAATAAATTTCATTAAATAACATTTTTTTTTGTTAATACGGATTAAAGTTTCATTTGCGTAATAAATGCAATATTATGACAAAAAACACCGACATAATTAATACACATTAAAATCAAAATAACTGTTCAGCTTTATGTTTAACAGTAAATATCTCGAAAAATAATGACTTTATCGTTACGAAGAAAGAGTATGTTATTTACATAAAAAGTATTGAAGAATCGAAAAATTGTGCTAAAATAACAATTCCGCCAGTGGCGTAGAATTTGGGAGGGGTCAACCAACCACTTGCCCCTGTCGTACGCCTCTGGTAGTAACCACAAACGTTTATTTAACATAATTTAGCATGGTTTACAGTGTCTACACTTCCTGCCAAATATGATACGGATACGTCAAATAGTTTTAAAGTAATGGAGCAAAATCATTTTTAAATTTTTAAATAAAACACCCTATATCTCAGTAAGGAGCCACATTTTATCTAAGCGATTTGGGTTGAATATTAATATTTTGAGCCCAGGATTCTACAGTTAAAATATTTCCAATTATTAATGAAACACCCTGTATAAAAAAATATTGGTAATGTTTACATTTCACTTTATACAGGATGACAGCTTGTCCAAAAACCTATTTAGCCCGTATTAGATATATTGACTGATTTTGACTTAGTTAAAAGTGGAGTTTTTCGAAGTTTTTCGGAAATTAAGCAAGATTTCCATACGATTTTTATTATGTGTAAGTTTTAGCTAACTCAACAATGTCAAGGCCAGAAAACAACTTTATTTCGTAAATATTGTCTCTATCTTGGGTAGTAAATTCATTTTTTGAAATTATTTTTAAAAAATGTTGAATTTTACTGATAGCTGAAGTCACGTGACAACTTTTGTTTGGCCCATTTGTAATCACTTTGCAATTACGTCTGGTCGTTAGTGTTTGATTTTCCGAGAAATTCTAAATATTTTTTTTCATTTGATGCCAGCTTTTTGGCGATCACTTTATTTATTATTTGTTTATAATAATTTTCTTACGTAGTGCACACTGTAGTTTGCGAATTTAAATTCGGCGCCGAGATGGTCTCGCGCCGAGTTGGCTGGCGCCGAGATGGCTCTGCGCCGAGTTGTCCCGGCGCCGAGCTGGCCCCGCGCCGAGATGGCGGCGCCGAAGTGGCGGCGCCGAGATGGCGGCGCCGAGTTGTCCTAGACCCCCTGGTTCGGCTTACCAAGCTGTACTAGCAATTTACGTTTGGCTTTTAGGTAATACCACATTCCACAGAACACGCATATCGGTTGCGTTTTTTAGTAAAGACTTTATAGAATTCTAACTATCACTTATAATGTATCTGAATTTCTAATTTTCAAATACATTTCGATTTTAAAGAGTGCCCAACTGGAAATAACTTGAACAACGATTTCATTTAAAGAAAACGTAGCTACAGTTTTCCTTTGTTTGTATAGAAGCCAAATGTCAACAAGTTGCTGAAAACAGAAGAGAGTATTATCACCAAAAAGTATGATGCTGGTAACCCTACAAGGGTAGCTTGGAACCTAATGAAGGATTCAAATGATTGTGCTACACCAAAGAATGTAGCAATTAAACACGGTCAAAAACTTACAAAAGATCCTTGCTTGGTATCTGATAGTTTCAACTATTTTTTATACATGGCCCTTAAATATTACAAAACAAATCCCAGCGGATACCTCCCGCTCTAAGTGTAAAATTAGTGTCGTAAAAGAAATAGTATGCATATCCAACTTTATTTTGAGAAAAAATTATTAAAGTGTGTCGAAAAATTTTCAAGGTAAAGCAGCTAAATTCAACATTGACATCTCCTTGATGTCAAACACATAATAGGCGTGTAAAATGCACAATATATATTTCAACAATTAAAATTGTCTTCTTCAGTTGTATACAATTTGAATAAAAACATCTGTAATAAAATAAACAGTACAAGTCAACATGTTAAAATTATAAAATAGTAAGGTTAAATGAACAAATTAACTGTTCTCAAATATTAATAATTTACCTGTTTAAAATGTAGCAATAATCATAAATTGATGTAAGATATTGAAGTATTTCTTTTGGTATTCATCCAGGATATAAAAATTGATTGACTAGACATCTATATTAAATCTAGGGCCTCTTAGGTAATAATTAATTTCTGTAATTTAAAATGAAGGTTTCAAAATTATGAAAAATAGCTAAAACAGAACCAACACTTACTTTAAATTTTATCTATTAGTTAAAGATCAATTTTCATTTTTGACTTCTTGGAATTATTTTTATCACGTAATTGTCTGCAATTTAAATTATCGTATTTATAGAGTATTGTATAATAGCTAAAACATAATGAAAAACTTACTCTTTGAAGTATGCGATAAAATTTGAACGATTTATTATTAGGTTTGTCATTAAAAAATCTGCAATAAAAAAGTTAAATTTATAACTACGTATTATATGAGGTCGAGTATGAAAGAATCAACTTACATTAATGGGCTAGTACAATTATAATCCTTATTGTAGTTGTTATTTATGTTCCTCTAAGTATTTGCAAAATTTTAAAGTTTTAAATGAAGGTCCGCCATTGTTTAAGCCATGTTGGAAATCTGTTACTTGACATTTTTATATTTTTTGGCTGTTTTATTGTTCCTGTAAAATTAGACATTTCTAAACTGTTATAGGTAATATGAAATAAGTTTAAATATACCTTTGGTAGTTAGTGTTTCATCTAATATTGTTGTGATGGTCAGATGAACCGTTGTATTTCTAAATTTTTATTTTTATGGAACTTTGTATCAACCTTTACCAGCCATAATTTGGTGGACAGAGCAATAATATTATCTTCTAGTAAATTTCATTCTCAGAATATTAAAAAAATTAAATCAATGTTGTTAAAAAATAATTATCCATTACCACTTATAAATAATACAATAAAAAACAGAATACATACAATTAAAACAAGGAATTCTGATAACACAATAGATCTTCAACCTAATTGTTTAGGAAAAGTATTTAACAATATAAACGATAACAACTCAAAATATATAACTTTACCTTACATTCAAAAATTATCTACACTTTTGCAAAAAGAACTTAAAAAATATAATTTACAAACTGCCTTTAAAAATAATAATACTTTTGGTAAAATGTTTTTCAATAATCTTAAAGATAAAACTCATATTAAAGATGAATCTAACATAGTCTATCAAATAGATTGTTTTAATTGTAATGGAAAATATATAGGTCAAACAAAACAAAAATTAGGTAAACGCATTAATCAACATAAAAACTCAATTAAAATTAAATTAAGTTCTCCAAGAACTCCTAATACTGCCTTAGCTGAACATGCTGTTCAAAATTTTCATGATTTCAATTTTTCAAACCCTAAAATACTTCAAAGAGAAAGCAATCTACAAAAAAGACTGATTTTGAAATGGTAGAAATAAAAAAACAAAGTCCACGTACTATTAATTATAAAACTGACATTGAAAAGCTTAACATAATTTATCATAATCTATTATAGCTCATATTTAAAATTATATAATAAAAATATCTTTCCGTATTTGTTAAACTTAATAAGTCATTTAAAACAAAACTTTGAATTTTTGGTATTTTGATATTTGAGAATTTGATCAAATGAAATTAATTTTTACGCACGCGCTTTACAGCGTCTTCTTAACATTGCTCCCGTCATGGCTGGTAAAGGTGATACAAAGTTCCATAAAAATAAAAATTTAAGAAATACAACGGTTCATCTGACCATCACAACAATATTAGATGAAACACTAACTACCAAGGTATATTTAACTTATTTCATATTACCTATAACAGTTTAGAAATGTCTAATTTTACAGGAACAATAAAAACAGCCAAAAAATATAAAAATGTCAAGTAACAGATTTCCAACATGGCTTAAACAATGGCGGACCTTCATTTAAAACTTTAAAATTTTTGCAAATACTTAGAGGAACATAAATAACAACTACAATAAGGATTATAATTGTACTAGCCCATTAATGTAAGTTGATTCTTTCATACTCGACCTCATATAATACGTAGTTATAAATTTAACTTTTTTATTGCAGATTTTTTAATGACAAACCTAATAATAAATCGTTCAAATTTTATCACATACTTCAAAGAGTAAGTTTTTCATTATGTTTTAGCTATTATACAATACTCTATAAATACGATAATTTAAATTGCAGACAATTACGTGATAAAAATAATTCCAAGAAGTCAAAAATGAAAATTGATCTTTAACTAATAGATAAAATTTAAAGTAAGTTTTGTTCTGTTTTAGCTATTTTTCATAATTTTGAAACCTTCATTTTAAATTACAGAAATTAATTATTACCTAAGAGGCCCTAGATTTAATATAGATGTCTAGTCAATCAATTTTATATCCTGGATGAATACCAAAAGAAATACTTCAATATCTTACATCAATTTATGATTATTGCTACATTTTAAACAGGTAAATTATTAATATTTGAGAACAGTTAATTTGTTCATTTAACCTTACTATTTTATAATTTTAACATGTTGACTTGTACTGTTTATTTTATTACAGATGTTTTTATTCAAATTGTATACAACTGAAGAAGACAATTTTAATTGTTGAAATATATATTGTGCATTTTACACGCCTATTATGTGTTTGACATCAAGGAGATGTCAATGTTGAATTTAGCTGCTTTACCTTGAAAATTTTTCGACAATACTCTGGCCAGCTACTGTAATCCCATACTGATTAAAGTGTGTGACACTCGATTAAACATAACTCAACACTCCTGCAGGGCCGACGATCCTAATGGAATCACAGGAGCTGTAGAAAAGCTGCCCAAAACTGAATAGTCAAGTTGTGCCAGCCTTTCTCCAAGTGGAGGTGTAAAGTGGCACAAGGGGAAAGTGCATCGAACCAGTCCGGAATGTGGACACTTTTATGTAAATTGCGCATGTTCTACTCGGTTTAGGAGGGGTTGCAAACGGGGGCTCCTTAAGGGAGGTAGCTAACCACTAAGTTAGTCACGTTTTGCTACACAATCTGTAAACAGTTGTAAATAAGATATCGCTATCTATTCAATGTATTAAAAGTCTCCTTGTTTTATTATATTTGCCATACGGAGAAAGGTAATTGCCAGCGTAGCTTGACAAGACAGTCAAAAACACAAATCTATTCTCCAGATGCTCCACGCCGTAGCAGCAGAGCCTAAACGAAATAATACCAAGCGGGATGAAAACAGGCCTAAAATATACACCAAAATATCACACAACGTGCAAAGGCGGACCTGGATTAAGGTACTGAAGTTGAACCGCGGTTATAGGTAAATTTTGTTTCTGAAATAGTTTTCAATCCTAGCTTAACTAGATGAATTTTAGCGAATATGTATACAAGACATGCCGTGCTAAACCTTTCAATCAGATGATTTGAATTCACATATCGTGAACCTCTAGAAATTTAACCACGCAGCACCAAAAGCAATATATCAACCAAACTTCCCAATATGAATACAGGAAATCGCTCTCTCTTTGTACTGGCAACATTTTAAAAAAGTCGCTAAAATATCCCTAGCCTTAAGGATTCTCGAAATTCACACAGAAATGCAAAATGATATGAGGGAACCGAATACACACCAACGAAAAGTGGCGACCTAACCCGCATCATACTGGTTTAGGTGAAAATAGCTGGAAACCCAAAACAATTCTTGAATAAATAACTTAATTTTAAATCAATGTAAAATTTACAAGTAACAGCACATTATTATGACATGTAAAGTAACAAGAAATTATTAATATCATTTTCAAGTATTTACTCAATTACAGAGCGAATATAAATTAATAGACACTAATAGCGGAGGACTAGTGGTATTGGTTTATTTATTCATTCTAGTCTAAGAAACTTGTTATGCAATGCTATACTGCTATACTTATACATTTACCAAAAAGTTCAATACGTTCGGTTCTACTAAAGCAAATCAAGCATATATTCATTTCAATTGAGTATTGCATTTTCTATTCTCATTGTTTGTTCCATGTAAATGAGACAATTAACAATCGCTTGTAATCAAGTGTCTTTATAACCACCATTATTGTAAGGTTTTATATGAAAACCAAATCAACTTGATGCAGATTGAGGTGAAAGTTATAATTTTAAATCCGCCAAGGCAAGAGCCGGCCACGTTACACGATCGCTTGATTAGCCAATCTTGTAGCTAATGCATGCACACTTCTTCGCCGGCTTTGCATATTACTCAACCGAGCTCGAAGGTAACCGCACGTTTCTAATGAATACCAAAGTTGCGGGCCACGACGCAAATTAATTAAAGTTAGTTGTAGTGCAGTGTCCAACACGTCTCGTGTACGCAGCCCGAATGAAGAGCACCAGACGCAAATTGTGCGTTAAACAGCAGCTCGTCAAAGCGAGACGTAGGCATCGCCCAAAGGGCTGTTGTGGTTTATTTGGCGCTCTGTCCGTACCTGCCACTGTTATTAGCACCCTCCGGAGTGGAGTGAAACGCGTCAACTGCCGTCTAACGAGCGTGTGCACTTATTAGGGGGTGTAAAGGGTTAGCAACTTTTAAAAATTACTCGAGGGCTGTGCTTCGCGTTTTTTGCTGCATATATCACAAGCTGTCCTGTGTGCGCGAAGCGGAAATTAACCTAGCGGCGGTGTTACAACATGTGGAAACGGCGTATGCAAAGCTTCCATGTTGCTACTGACTAACATTGTATTATTCAAAGTGCATCTGTAAATACTCAGTATAGTTCATCTTAACTATGGAACAGTGAAATTGGAGGTTATTAAATAACCCAGCCAGCACAATACAGACATATTAGTATAGAAAGGCAGGCAAAGGTAGAGAACTGAAGCACGCAGTGATACGTACACACAGAAAATAAAAAGGAGAGCCCAAACTTTTTTGATTAAATTGCAAGACATTTACAGGTGTGATAGCTGTAAAATATGTTTGTTTTGCAAATTTTGTCATGAACATTTTTATAGTCTTAAACGAACACTATATTCGATTTGTACGCTTGAAATTCTCTATCTATGCACCTTTTCTCGTACTCGCAACACATTTATAATATAAATTTTAGCGGTTGTCCATTCAATATTGTACACTTTAGTACTAAAGTAATTATGTCATAGAAAACGAAATTTCAAGACACAATTAAGCTATGGAAAATGAAATACCACTCGAGAACTACAAGTAAATGAAATTACATCCCATTTCAATAGATTTGGCTGGGTAGATTTAAATCGTAAATAATTCAAGAACGGCATATCATGTCAACATAAAATTTTACATTATAAGTTAGATTACTTTAATTATTGTTAATATTACTAATAAGTAAAGTAGTTTTGACTGAATGTTTGGAGTCAATAACCTCACTTATTGCGTTATTGCCACTTTTAGTTTCTTTAGTAACTTCTATTAGAAATCTTAATTAAGCACATGAGCTGTAAAGGTATCTACAAACCACCTTAATCTCGTTTAGTTCAAGTAAAAATTTTACTTAGCAAGATTAATCAAAAGTGCTGGAATAACCACGAGAGAACTTTCTCGGAAAGCTAACTTTTCGATTGAGTAAAATAGCTCTTTTCTACTCACTGTATAGAAAGTCGGCTTTTGCGCCCTAGTTTTAGAAAACAAAACTGTCAATTTCCAACCAGCGGGAGCCAATTTTTATTTGCTCCCGGCGGGAGCCAATATTTATTTGCTCCCGCATTTGTGTTTATGTCACCATGGATATCACACTAAAGCTTTACAACGTTATGCTGATTTGGAAATTAGACAAAATGTCACTACAGAAATCTAGAGTCACTGTAATGATTTGCTAAAGCAACATTTTTGAAATTTCTCGCAATAGAACATGCGTTCGAAGAAAAAATCATATATATATATATATATATATATATATATATATATCACTGGAGCAAAGGTTCATTTCCTCCCTTGTGTGTTAAATTCACACGTGGGAGAAAATGAATACCTTTGCTCCCTAGATATATAAATAGCTATTTTCCACGACCGGGAGTAGAAGTCGGTTTCTATAGCATCAAAATTGTGAAAGAAGTAAAACATTTACTCCGTAGAGACCAAATAAGACAAAAATTTCCTTAGGGAGTTTTCATTATGACTGACAGAACAATTATGTCAAAGTCGAGGTTAGCAGGTTAGGTTTTGCGTCAGTTTGTGTCAAAACTGACGCAAAACCTAACCTGATAACCTCGAATTTGACATAATTATGAGCGCTTGTCATAACAACTTACAGTGCCACCAACTTTAAAATTTACCATAGGCTACTAATTTTAAAATAATTGTAACTAAAATGTCAATAAATGACGTTTAAAAAAACGGGTTTTCGTTTTAAATTTTCCTGCAACGTGAAAAAAATAGTATATGCAACTCGGAGAGAATGCTATTTTGCTTCAGTGCAATTTATAACTCTCGGGCTTCGCCCTCGATTCAGAAATTGTACCTCAGCAAAATAACGCGTTTCTCTCCCTCATTGCATAATCTACTATAATAGCTGGTCTGAAAAATTAATATGATCCTTTCTTGTATATTATATAATGTTACTAATATAATTAGAGCCATTTGCAAAGAAAAAATGGGTTTGTTTTTCGGTTACATACAGAAATAATAATCTGAAATCCAAGTTCAATATATAATCAATCTTAAAATGTGCATGTTGGTCTCTATCCACAGCAATATATTATGAGTGTGTGTTGGAGCTAGAAATATCCGCATATACAAGCATACTAAGCTATGCAGATGCCTTTGTATTCATAGTTACCGGCAAACAAGAGAAAATAGTTACATGTAAAATAAAGTCCTGGTTAGGAAGCAAGAAGTTAAAATTGGCCTCAGAAAAGCAGAAATAAAGACCCACTATAAATAGAAGACACACAAATAAATAGTGTAAAAGTGATAAAATATTTGAGCATCTTGCTCGATCCCAACATGAACATGCCGCAACACGTAAAGACGGTGCTACACAGTGCATAAAACAGACTAAAGCGTTGAGCAAAATTGTGATAAACATCGGAAGACCTAGAGCTGCAGAGACGCACGTCTTGGCGATGAATATAACATAAACGACACTATACGGGATATCGATTTGGCACTAATCAATATAAAAAGACAAATAGAAGAAGATGCTAATACAAATACAAAGCCGATTGTTAATAAGGAGCTGAAATGTCTATCGCACTGCACTACTTGAGACTATATTAATGTCATCAAGCATTCCCATACATGTAATGAAGAGAGAAATATCAAAAATATGCAATAGAACCGAAGGCGCAACGACACTAAATAACGGGCAAGTAAGATTAAATCAAACTTAAAACATCGCAGTGGATTAGAGCCTTAGTCTCAGCCATTAAGAAATGGACGAAGAGACACTCTGGAGAGGTAAATGAGTACACAACGGTGTCTTCAAAAATATCTAAAGCACTTCAAGAGTTCGGGCACTACCGAACAGTGAATGACGTTCAACATACCATTTCGAGTGCGATAGATAGATAGATAACAAAGGGAGTAGAGCAGAAATGAAGATAGATGGTACCGTAACAACAAACTGTTGGAACAACATAGTTGAATTATTAAAACACCCAGTTTCAACAAAAGAAAGAGAAGAAGCTGCGGAACAGGGAGAACATGAATAAATAGTAGAAGCGAACAGAACAGAAGGGGACAGAGAAGAGAAATATCCAGCATCTGAAGAATGCAATAAGTAATACCGCGTACCTATATAAACGTGGAAGGGTTTTAGTAGATAAAAATACCACACTCACCTGCAGAAGTGGTTACCTCCCCACTTGGGCTTAACAACTTAACCCCTCTTCCTTAACACCATAAAGGGTACTTTGTGAGCCCTGAACGCCCTAACGGGCGAAACAAAAAAGAATTGATGATAACCTTGTAACACCCCAATATAAGCAGGATAGCAAGGGGTGATTAATCAAAATAGTCCCTAAGCAATAGCGTTCAACGGGCTAGTTGAGTCACTCCGGAAGAGTAATACGGACGCCAGCAATTTGATTGTCGAACAACTCGCGGATCTAAGTTAAAAAGATTAACCGGTAAAATACATTTATGAAATGCAGGCTTTTTGATGAGCTATAACCTGTTACAGAAAGAAAAAAGCGTAAATGTCCAGTTAACGTGATATTTGCCTCCAATAAATGCAAAGAAATTACATAATACTATACAAGTAGTACAAATACAGCTGTCAGTAGGTTATGTTTACATTGAGTTCGGAAGTTGAAATAATACAGCTAATCTTCAGATCCTGAATTTAATCAGCATAATCAAGTGATGTAACGTTACGTTTCGTTAGTTAACTAACGTCATCAGACGAAATAATAATTTATTTAGTAATATTGAAATACATCTGGAAATGAGGGAATTAGGTTAGAATAATATGAAATCAATGCAAACTGAAAATCTCTTACCATTACAGTGGAGGTAATTATTGTTTGGGGAGGAATTAGCAGTCCCCTTCATGGTTTTTAAATAAAACATTTAGATGAACTAAGATTAAGTAAAAACTTCACAAATTTATTTGTTCAAAGCAGCATTGAATTTTATCAAATTGGAATCTGAGGGCTACTAATTGGAAAAATTCCCATTAGTTAAACAGTTTAATAGTTAGAAGATATTTCAAACACTAAAACTCAAAGATGAGTATTAAAATTATTAATTTGATATGATTAAGTAACAATAAAAAGGTTTTATCCACAATTACCTTATAATTGAAGTTTTATCCACACTTATGAACCGTCTAAAGTATCACTTTATACACTAGTGGAATAATGAAATTACTTTATTCCACTTGTAGATAAAACCATGTCACTTACTACTGCATTGTTGGTAGCACTGTCAACCTATGCCAAATTCGAAATTTGTGGGTTAAGTTTTGCGTCAATCTGGGTCAAATATCAAACAAAACTTAACCTATTAACTTCTCGAATTTGACATAGACTGACAATACACTTCAGTACTGCCAAACGTATAATATTTGATCTTTCGGTACTTTCCAAATTGTCACTATGACTTTTCATGGCTGTCAATACAAAACGTATGTTTATTGAGTTGTTGGATAAAACGTTGTATTGCATTCGTGTTTCAATTGCGTTTTATCCACTTAAGAAAATTAAACGCTCGAACTGCGTTTTCGCGTTTAAACATTCTTGCGTGGATAAAACACCATCTAAAACACTTATACAATAAATAACTATTAAAAATTATAAATTATAATGTTGTCAGCTCAGCTAAGTTTTTACATTTACATGTGTTGTATATTTTGAAAATATATATTGTTATCCATGACTCAAAAATTATTTAAGCTTCAATGTAAGATCATTATTGCCAAAAATAGATTCAGTTAGAGATTTTGTTAACGAATCAAATGTTGATTGTATTGCTGTTACTGAAACTTGGTTAAATAATAATATTACAAATGAGGCACTACAAGCTACAAGGTTTTTCTATGGTAGGATAAGATAGGTAAGGACGAATTGGTGGTGGAGTGGCGTAATATTTGATAAATACTCATAAATTTACGGTAGTAGATACGAATAATAATATTTAGCAAATATGGTTGACTTTTAAGATTACTAGAATATCAATTGCAATTGGAGTTGTATATCGACCACCTCAATGGACTAGAAATAATTTTGCGACGAATTTGATAAGACTTGCTCGATGATTTCAATTGTGCATGATTTTTTATGTTGCACTGGTGATATCAATATTAATTTATTAAAAAATACATATGACAGTACTTATTTTAATTTGATGGTAGATTGTGTCAATTTAAGTCAAATTATCGATTTTCCTACACGAAAAACAGACAATTTACAAACTCTTATAGATGTCATTTTAGTTTCAAATTCCAATTTAGTAAGAGATTATGGGGTAGCAGATACACACTTTTCTGATCATGATACTATCTATTGCACTCTAATATTACCTGCTGCTAATAATATATTGTACAAAACTATTAGATGCGTTAAACACTTCGATTTGGAGCATTTTTATACTTATCCTTAATTCCTTAAGAAAACATATTTTACTTAAACGATGCTGATAAAAAAGTAGATTTTATTACAAATAATATTATTCACATCGTTGACTTGCATGCTCCCTTAAAATTAGTTGAAATTACCCATAAATGAAAGCCATGGATAACAGACACTATCAAGCTTATGATAGACTTAAACAATAAAGCATATAATATGTAATAACTCCAAATCGTTAACGCATTGGAAATATTACAAATCGATAAGAAATTCTGTGGCTTTAGCTATAAAGAAGGAGAAAAAAAGCTTATTTTAACTTTGTATTTGATGGCAATGATACTAAATCCATATGGAGGGAAATTAAATCTTTGGGTGTGAACAATTTTAAAAGCAACAATACCATACTAGAACATTTAAATAAACCCGATTCAATTAATAATTTTTTCATAAATAGTATACCAAACGTCAACAATGATAACAATAATGTATTAATTTTTTATAAAAACCACAAACTAAATGAACTCAACGAAGAATTCACTTTTCACAGTGTCAATATTGCGGATATAGTCGGAATTATAAACACGATTAAAACTAAATCTAAAGCAATCGATGGACTTAATATTGACTTAATCAAACTCTGCTGTCCTACCATATTACCTTATGTAACCCATTTGATTAATTTCTGCTTAGCGAAGAATGTTGTACCAAAATTGTGGAAAAAAGCATTAGTCATACCATTGCCAAAAATGCCAAATATTCTTGAATTAAAAGACCTGAGACTAATAAGTATTTTACCTGTATTTTCCAAAATTCTAGAAAAAGTTATGTGCTCACAAATTCAATCCTATTTTGACGCCAATAAAATACTACCAGATACACAATCTGTCTTCCGTTCAGGTTACAGCTGTACAACTGCACTTATGCATATAACTGATAACATAATATCTGCTTATGATCATAACAATATGACGGCTTTAGTACTATTGGACATCAGTAAAGCGTTTGATACCTTGAATCGTAATACAATGTCTCATATTTTAAAATATATTGGTTTCAGTTCAAATGCGTGCTCTCTTCTACAAAATTACTTAGAGGATCATTTTCAAAAAGTAATTTTAGACCGAAATTCTTTAGACCACATGGCTGTGAAAACAGGGGTTCCACAGGGTTCTATTGTAGGACCTCAGCTAATCACTGTATACACCTTCAATTTTCAAAAGTATATCAAATCAACTTCGATGCATATGTTTGCCGATGATATGCAACTCTTGTACTCATTCAATAAGGAATCTTTACGGAAATGTTTTAATGATATTAATTATGATCTCAAACAAATATTTAAAACATCAACAGAACACTCTTTAGTTATCAATACTTCCAAATCTAATCTAATATTCTTTGGTAATCCACCCAATATAATAGAAATAAAGCTGTTTGCCGTATAAATAAATGATAATGTAATTCCACTTGTTAATGAAGTAAAAAACTTAGGATTGACCTTAGATAATTCGTTTAGATATGTAACTCATATAACCAAATGCATAAAAAAGGGCTTATTTAAATTTAAAAATTCTTTTCCCTCATAGACAATGTTTACCAAATCTTGTAAGGTCAATGCTTTGCGAAACATTAGTGCTATCACAATTTCTGTCACTGTTCTCAGGTCTAGGGTCAGTCCATCACGCAATAACTCGCTCCCAGAATACAGCGAGTTCCAAATTCTTGTCTACGCTTCATTTATGGAACTAGAAAATTTTATAGAATCTCCCACAAATTAAAAGATCTTAAATGGCTCAATATGCATAATAGACGATTGCCACGCTTTGTCATAAAATCATTCTTGAAGAACGACCACCATATTTGTACAATAAAATCAAATTTACGTTAATCTAGTATTAAGTTAGTTAGGCATTGTGTTTATATTTAGTTTATTTTCTTTACGATTTCAAGGTCTTAGTGACAGAACAAGAACAACCTAAGGGTTGTTTTTTGAACTAACACCTTAACATTTTTTTCAATAAATTTATTATGTTCGTATTTAATGCATTTTTCCATTGTGAGTGTGATTGAAAGAATAAAGACCTTTATTATTATTATTAGAGGAGGTTATAGTAAATATAATGCAATTTTTAAATGTCAGTTTTGTAATTAATAGATTTTTTTATTTTTTTTAAATTTCAATCATTTCATAAACTAAAAGTTTATGTAAGTTATTTTCTCTTTGCAGAACTTTAAGCGAGCTGAAATCAAAATTGTGATAATTTTCAGACAACGCAGTGCTGGTTTAGTTAGGGGTTAAAACTTTGTTTTTACAGACGGTTTATGTTGAAAAATCTATTTTTTCAAGTTTTGTTTAGTTTGATCAATGTAATTGGCATCACAATTGTTACAATTGATTTGGTATACTATATTTGATTCTGAAAGAATGTGAGTTTTATCCTTTAAGTTAAAAAAACTGATTTCCTAGAGTATTATGATTTTTAAACGCTACTTTTTGGTCATAGTTTTTTAAAATTTTATTTAAATTTTGTGATAATTTTGATAGGTAAGGAATAGATATGTAATTTGAATTTTGAGTATATTGATGTCATTTATTTTTACGAGTTCAGCCGGGAACTTCCAAGACAAAAGAAAACCGATTAGCTGTTTCGCCATCATAATCTGACGTACTAACTCTGGAAACCTAGCTGCAGAATTTCTAAGTGACCGCGCTAAGACTTAGGTGGCAATATGAAATATTCGAGAAATATAGTAGAGGTAAGCCAAAATTCAATGGAAAACGCATAAAAAGCTAGGACAATAAAATACATTAGGCACAGATACGACCAGATAAGCCAAATAATGTAATAATGGGTTTGACCTTGCAAATAAATTCACACAAGAGATACCGCCTGATGGAGGCATTCACTCTTAACACATAAATCACAAATTACTAATGAAATATTAACTTAACCTTTAAACGTCGAAGTAGACAATTGATTCGAAATAAGTAAATATTGAAATGCCAGAGCTAATTATTCAGAGGACTTATCAAAGTCAGGAAGCATCACACAACTCGAGCAGAGATAACGCGAGAAATACAAATCACACGCACGACTTAACCTAATCTCAACGTTAATCGTGGCAGATAAAACCACCTATTTTTTTTTAATTCGCATAATCATTAAGTAGCGTTTAGGAAAAAGTATAGTTGAGGTAGGAAACTAGGTTTGACGATAGGAAATAAGCAGAAGTAACTGCTTACATCAAAACGAGCGTAACAAGATTTCTATAGATAGAGTTCCAGTAACTTGCATCGAAAGAAATGTCAGTGAAAAAACTACTTATACCTTCTTGAAAGCTTAAATGACTAGATTTTTATATAAAATTGGATTCGCCACAAAACTATCCGACATTGCAGATAACAACTTCAACCTAATGTATAGCGAGATTAAACATGTATTAGTGAATAATTTTAAAAGGCACTTGAAAAAACATAAAGAAGAAGTTTGGTGGAATGAGATAGTAGAGGATCTCTTGATCAACAAGCGAAAGCCTATAATAAATGGTGAAACACAGAAATGGATATCAATTTACAAACGCACCGAAGTATTAGGAAAACGATATTTTTTTATAATAGGTAATAATAAAAACACAAAACGAATCATGGCTGAGGTACTGTGGTTGCAAGACGCGAGCTACAAAATCAAGCTTATCCTACGTATTTTATATAAAAACTGCTATACCCGGCAGTCCACTGAGACGTTCTAATAATTTCGTGACAAAGACCGATTGAGGTACAACGTATTTTTCTGTTTAAATAATTCCACGCCAAAGTCAAAAGAATAATGGAACGATCATCTCACAAGCGCAGTTCTTATGATTCTAAACGAGTTTACTGGGGTGGTAGTCAGAAGACTGGATATGCATAAGGGCTTTAATATAAACAAGGGGGTGAACACGCCCTCGCTCCCTCTGGTACCTCGCTGCAGCTGCATGAGCATGCAGTGGAGTTTGCTAAACAGTATCATTACACGGATAATCCGAGCAGGATTGCTTACAGTGTAAAGATTAAGCTCCAGAGAAATAATAATAGTAAAATAAGTTCCGTATTGATGTTGGTATATTATACTAAATATTAAATTGCATACGCTAACATCTTCAGTATAAATATACACATAAAAGGAAATGTGCGAAGCTTCTTTACATAAGCAAAAACAGATTTAGTAGACATAACAACGCAGCATAGTTCTAATACAACAATAGAACTCGTCGTTAAATTGGAGGATACCCATCCTCAGTTTCGACGGGCAAGGCTAGTCACCTACCCAGCTTAGGAGTTAGGAGTAAAGATCGGGTAACGACAATTTTCGCATCCAGCGCTTTCTGCAGTTTTCCCCCATTTGTATTTTAAATTTTAGTCCTTCCGGTTTAGTCACGCCCAAATTAAAATTCAATAAGTTTTTAAAACCCAATTCCGTTCATTTTGAACATGAGCGTCTTCCAGCTTATTTACGTTCGTCGATATTTAAATTCACTTAAGATTTATTCCTGCATGCATGACGCAATGTGCCTTCTTCTATTTTAAAGGGTTCTCGACGCCAGAATGTCCCCGTTGCCTGTCGGCCTAGCGGCCGATTGTCTACAATATTATCGTTCATACAGGCCGGGACTTTCCCGTGCTCTATACAAAATTCTGTGTTAATATTGTATAATGCTAACCCAACACTGGTGCTTTCCGTGCGTTCCACATAAGTTAAGTGGCGCCTGCGCGCCTTCATGAGGCTTCAGCATTCAGCCCGGATAATTCAATCACTGTTTAATCTTGTCTTTAACAGATTAACCAGATATAAATTTATAATTATTCATTTAAATTTTACGAAACATTCTAAAAGTTAAAAGCCACCAAAAACGCAATATTGCATTATGCAAGCGCGGCGACCTACTCACAGTCAAGTTTAAACACCTCGCAGTCGCCGCTCAGCATTTTTACACGGCTTCGCGTACACAATTACGCAAGGCCGTGACAAGGTTTAAATGCCTACAATCGCAGCTCAGCATAAAAGACGCTCGAGTTCATGGAGTCCATATCATATCACGGAAGCAAAACCGCTGAGTATTGTTTTGCAAGACTAGTAAATTAACCTACTGAATATAATACATTGCACCTGTTATTAGAAATGAACTTTGTATATTACTATGATCTAAGCAAATTTGTTTGTATATATAGAACAATTATTTTTGTAATAAACCAGTCTGCATTTACTTGTTAGATTCACTTACTGCGTCGCTGTGGGTCCAAGCCTATAAATAATTAAGGGATGTGAGGCTGCATCTCACACAGTGACGAATTATCATCCCGTTAAGTGGCATGACTAAGCTGTCTTAAAGCGGAAACTGCTGTCTCAGTTCTGCGCTTAACATAAGGGATGGAACCAGCAAAATAACGTAACGGACGCCTGATTTCCACAGCCTCCAGGCGAATCTGTTCATGGTCCTTCGAGCCGGATCTGTCTACAACTAAGAAGAGGTACATCCCGAGAAGAAAACAACATCTACCAACCCACCCGGTTCCCCGAAAATGGCAAACAATATGGAGGAATTCAATCAGCTAGCTGTCGCCCAAGAAGAACTCGGCCAGAAGATCACGCAGGTATTTTCCAACAGCAAAAAGGACCCTGCCAGCCGAAAAACAGAAGCTTACATCGCCAGCCGAAACAAGACGCTGGACGAAACTTGGAACGCCGTGACCAAAAATCACGCCAAAATGGTGCAGCTAAGTATTCCTACACATAATTATTTTACCACAGGGTATTACGAACAAATTAAAGCCATCCACTGCGAAGCAAAAAGTTATTTGCAGAGCTGTTTAAAGGCAACTGAAAATCCCGACCCCTCTGAAACTAGGAGGCGAGAGGAAACAGTTGTAAAATCCCGAGCAAAAGGTTCGTATCCGAAAACTGCAGATTCGGATGCAGAATTTTAAGCAATCTTTGGACGACGCCGAACTGGAACAAGCACTCGGAAGGCCCGCCATCACAAAGAGGGAATTAAAGGAAGAATGGGACCGGGTGATCGAGATGGACGAAGAAGTCATGTCTAACGAGATGGATTCAAACCAGACGCACTTCAGTCCTGAATTTACTACGTTGAAAGACAGGTACCGAAATTTAATTAATTTGTTACAAGCACCAACAAGGAACGAGCAAGCATCAGCCATCTCGCTTCCTCAAGTTAAAATCCCCATATACGAGGGAAATTATGAGGAATGGGCCACTTTTAAGGACCTATTCACCAAATTAGTAGATGACAACCAAAACATGGATGATGTCATCAAAATGCAGTATTTAAAAACGCATGTCAAGGGAGAGCCCAGCCGACTAATCCAGCATCTCGCAGTGACTCAAGCCAACTACAACACCGCTTGGAATTTGCTGCAACAAAGGTATCAAAATAATCGCCTTATTCTAACCAAATTGCTAGACACCATCTTCGATCAGCCGGTCCTCTCCAAGGAATCAGCCCAAGGGTTGAAAAGATTGCATGACTCCACTAAGGAATGTGTGGAAGCAATCAAAAATTTGGGCATTTCCACCGACAGCTGGGGTCCGTGGATTAACCGAGTTATTACTCGAAAATGGGATCCTGAAACTAACAAATTATATGAGCAATCGCTTCAGTGCCCAAATGAAGTTCAGGATCACCAAACTCTAATGGCCTTCTTACAAATGCGGTTCCAATCCTTGGAATCCATTGATGGAGCTCGAAAACCAACTCAGGACAAGCCACAGAAAAATTACGCTGCCGGATATCTCAACTGCAAGATGTGCAATGGGGACCATTACATCGATAACTGTGGTCAATTCCAGAGGCTCTCCACCCACGAAAAGCAAGAAGTGGTAAGAACCTACCGATTGTGCTTTCGATGTTTGCGACACGATTCTAATATACAATGTCGTTCGTATTATAACTGCAAAATCTGCCGCTTTCCACACCATACTCTGCTTCACAAGGCACAGCCGCCATCAAAGCCGATACCTGCTCCGAAGATGAAGACGTTTTCTCACGCAGCAGCCATGCAGACCTCCAACGCTCCAGAGAAGAAGCCAAAACCCACAATCATTGCCGCCAACCTAGGCGCAAAGAAGAGCCAAGTGCTACTGGCCACAGCAACGGTTCAAGTTAAGGCAGCATCCGGGATGACTCATCTCTTGAGGGTCTTGATAAATCCAGGGTCTCAAGGTTCCTTCATCACCGAAGCCGCAGCCGAATTATTAGCGTTACCCAGGACCAAGGTTCGAGCAGAAATCTCCGGAATTGGGAACAGCGAAACAAAAGTCGCAAAATGGAAAATCACAGGTTTGATTACGCCAAGATTTCCAAGTAAATTTTCCTTACCTGTTACTTTACTGGTACTTCCCAAACTTACAAAAACCATGCCTTCATCACCCATTCCGAACATAAAAATGGATGCCTGGAAACATGTCTTCATCGCCGATCCAACCTTCAACCGACCTGGCCCCATAGATATACTTCTAGGCGCTGAAGAATATTCCCAAATAATTCTCGAAGGAATCAAGAAATCCAAAGATGGCATCCTAGGACAGAATACCGAATTGGGATGGATATTATCAGGAACCATGGGAAGACGACCTCCCACCAGCCTTAAGGTCAACACCATGGTTGCCAAAATTGAAGAGGATGAGCAGTTGCAGAAATTCTGGAACATTGAAGAGGCTTCTCCTCAAAGGAAACTTTCCCCAGATGATCAGGTATGTGAAAATAAATTCACAGACACAGTCCAGCGAGACGTAGATGGAAGATACGTAGTAAGGATTCCATTCAAACCAACTCCAGTACACATGGGAAGGTCCAAACCCTCAGCATTGGCACGATTCATACATCTGGAGAAGAAATTAGGACAAGATCAAGATCTAGCAGTCCAATACAAGAAATTCATGCAAGAATACTTGGATTTAGGACATATGGAAAAGGTGGCAAGGGAAGATGAGAATAACGGCAAGTATTACATTCCCCACCATGGCGTCATCCGAGAAGCAAGTTCATCAACCAGGCTTCGTGTCGTTTTCGATGCCTCTAGCAAGGCCTCTCACGGAAAATCCTTAAATGAGATGATGTACGCTGGACCTAAACTTCAGCAAGAACTGGTCGACATTCTACTTCGATGGAGGACACACAGGATTGTTTTTTCTGCAGACATTGAAAAAATGTACCGACAAATCAGAATGAACAACCAAGACCAGGAGTACCAAAGAGTCCTATGGAGATTCGACAAATCACAGCCAATCAGGGAATATAAGCTGTGCACCGTCACTTATGGAACCGCATCAGCTCCCTATCTTGCCATTCGAACCTTGCATCAACTCGCAGAGGACGAAAAGGTCTCATTTCCATTAGCTTCAGAAGCAGTGAAGAAAGATTTCTACGTGGACGACGTGCTTTCTGGGGCCGACACTGTGGAAGAAGCGATCCAACAACAAGGTCAGCTCATTTCCTTACTAAAGCGTGGAGGCTTTACTCTACATAAATGGTGCAGTAATGAGTCAGCCATCATTCAAGAACTCCCAGAAGAGTTAAAGGAACAAACATACCTCGAAATAAGTGAAGACGGCGTAAAAAAGTCCTTGGGCATTCACTGGTCTCCATATGAAGATGTTTTCTGTTTTAAGGTAGACGTTAAGCAACAGGAATCCACCAAACGCACCATACTATCCGAAGTTGCCAAAATTTTCGACCCATTGGGATGGTTAGCACCCGTCATCATCACTGCCAAGCTACTCATCCAAGAACTATGGCTCGAAAATATCAAATGGGATGACCCAGTGTCTGAAAATATCCAAGGCAAATGGGAGACGCTCAGGTCTCAACTCAAGGCAGTGGAAGAAATTACCTTACCAAGGTGGTTGTTTATCAAAAGGGAATCTCTAGTAGAGCTGCATGGATTCTGTGACGCCTCCGAAAGAGCTTTCGGGGCCGCGATTTATACCAGAGTCACCACATCATCCGGCCAAGTCAAGGTATCCTTATTAATAGCCAAATCCAAAGTGGCACCAGCCCGAGCCAAGACGACATTACCAAGACTGGAACTCTGCGCAGCAGTACTCCTTTCCAATCTACTTCAAAGGGTAATTGCAGCATTAGACCTTCCTAAGGTGTCTATCTTCGCCTGGACCGACTCCATGGTTACATTAGGATGGATAAAAGGAGACCCGGTACGATGGAAGACGTTCGTCGCGAATCGAGTAGCCGAAATCAACAATCTAATTCCGGCTCAACATTGGAACCACGTCAAATCCGAAGAGAATCCTGCAGACGTCATCTCCCGAGACACTAGTCCAGAAAAACTAAAGAATCATCTCCTATGGTGGGACGGACCGAGCTGGCTAGTTAACAAGAGTTCATGGCCGTGTCAACCAGACACCGCAACCACCGAGGAAGAAGCAAGAAGTTACACTGTGCATCAAACTACCATTCATCAAGACGAGAACGAAGTCGTTCATCGTTTTTCTTCTCTAACAAGAATGGTACGAGTCATGTCACATTGCCGAAGATTCATCAACAAGTGTAAGCGACTTCCCACTCAATCAGGATGCCTATCAGTGAAGGAAATGGACGACACCATCCTCCTACTCGTTAAGGTCATCCAAGGAAGTGATCATATTTTGAGGGCAACAGGATCTCAACTCCGGCAGAACAAATATGTGAGTTCCAGTAACAAGCTTGCCAACCTCAATCCCTTCATCGATCAGCATGGAATAATCCGTGTTGGAGGAAGATTAGAAAATTCCACCTTGTCCTTCAATGAAAAACACCCAATCATACTCCCGTACTCCAGTCATATTTCCAAACTAATAATCCAAGAGGCGCATCTACGCACGCTGCACGGTGGCACCCAACTCACTCTCTCATATATCCGAAGAAAATATTGGATCATCAACGCGAAGAAAGCAGTCAGCTCCAGCATCCAGAAGTGTTTCCGATGTCTACGATACAAAGCAGAGGCAGCACAGCAACTGATGGGAAATCTTCCATCAACCAGAGTGAATTCAACTCCTCCATTCTTCCATTCCGGAGTGGACTACGCCGGCCCAATACAGATCCGAACATCCAAGGGAAGAGGGCATTCTTCGCACAAAGGGTACATTGCTGTTTTTGTCTGTCTATCAACCAAGGCAATCCACCTAGAGGCCGTCAGCGACATGACAACCAACAGCTTCCTAGCAGTCTTCAGGAGGTTTACTGCCCGAAGAGGACGCTGTGCACACCTATACAGCGACAACGGAACAAACTTCGTTGGCGCAAGAAAAGTGTTGGACAAGGAAACCCGCCAAACAATTGAAGGCCCAGTTGTCCAAGAAACCTTAGCAACCGGTGGTACCCAATGGCACTTCATCCCTCCAATAGCCCCTCACTTCGGAGGGATATGGGAAGCAGGGGTAAAGTCAATGAAGCATCATCTGAAGAGAACTATTGGCCACGCTACTCTCACCTTTGAAGAGTTAACAACTCTTCTCTGCCAAATTGAGGCCTGCCTAAACTCACGTCCTCTATGTCCACAAGGCAACGATATTGAGGACACAACTGCTCTGACGCCAGGCCATTTCCTAATAGGGAGGGAAATCATATCGCCACCAGACCCAATCAACACTCCAATATCTTCAAATCTATCGAATCGTTGGAGGATAATCCAAAAGATCAAGCAAGATTTTTGGAAATCATGGAGCTCGGACTACCTTCATGGATTACAGCAACGAAACAAATGGAAGAAACCATTGGAGAACACTAAAGTTGGAGATTTAGTGTTAATCAAAGAAGATAGTATCAATCCTAGTAAGTGGCCTTTAGCAAGAGTCACTGCAACTCATCCAGCAGCCGATGGATCAGTACGAGTAGTGACGCTCCAGAAATCAGGAGGACATCAGCTAAAACGATCCATAGGCAGCATCATTCCATTACCAGCAACTACCGAGGAATCGCAGGAACCAGAGGCAGAAGATAAAATTTCAACTAACATTATCCAGACACGATCATCCCCAGCACCAAGGAAATCTGTCGCGTCCAAATGGAAACTGCTGTTACTCATCTTTACCCTTCTTACCACCAATACATTAAGTAAAGCAGAATTTAATATCCAAAAACCAGACAGCGGGTACTATGTAGAACACATTGGACACGGGAAGATTGAGAGAGGAACATTCCGGATCGAAATCCAGTTCGAGAGGGGGAAGATCGAAGAAGACTTCGAAACAGTCACAGACATGGTAGACAAATTCGACAATCTCTGCGACTCTGCAAAAGAACTGTCCGAAGACACATTATGCAAGACACTGGTGCATCATCTTCTGGAACAGAAAAAGCAAATGGAATGGATTAGAGATGGTATGGAAGAAATAATAACAAGACGAGAAAAAAGAGGAGTCCTTGGCACAGTATTAACATCAATTTTTGGAGTCAACGATGAAGTCTATCAAGATATAGACAGGCTAGACAAGAATCAACAGGAACTAATAAAAATGGACAGTCAACAATCCAAATTCTTGCTATCAGCACTTTCCAGGTTTAATGAAACCGAAGAACGAATCGACAAGAAGCTGGAACATTTCCAAGAAAAATTAAACCAAGGAATCCGGGCCATTAACAACATGGACAAATGGTATAAAGCAACCGACTCCAACCGACTAAATATTCACATCATCAGTGTGTACCAAGTCGCCACAAATGTAATTAGTGAACTGTGCAACTACCATATTCACATCTTAAACGTTCACTTTCAGCAAGGTAATCTGTACGAGCTAATAACACCTGCTCAAATTAAACAGATCCTCGCTAATGCAACCAGTAAACTTTCACCAAATTTGGAGATATTACCAACGCCAATTCTAAAGGTTGACATTGGGCATGACGACATCTACATCAACGTCCAAGGGTATTTCATCATAGTGGAAAAAACGGAATACTCCTTAATTAAAGTGACACCAATTCCTCTCCAAATCAGCAATGGATCCTACTGGATGATCGATGTGCCGAAAGGAATCTTCGCTGTGGATTACAACCTACAAATGTACTTCCACGAAACAGATGAAGAATTCAAAGAAGAGCTACAAATTTCTCCCACTACCTATGTTTGCAGTACAACGGTAGTTAAAGGAATTGAAAACAACCCAAACTGCATCATTGACGATATATATCACCGAGTAGAAACCAGTCAATGTCTCCTACGAAGACATCGCATCCAGTCCATTATTTGGAAACAATTGTACATGGAAAACACCTGGCTATTTGTAGTCAGTAAACCAACCCGCATAGCAATCACTTGTAGTGGAAACAGGGAAGAAGTCACCGTCAACACTACAGGTGTCATTCAAATTTCATCGGATTGCATCATCCAAACTGCGAGGAATACATTAACCCCAAGGCACAACAGAAAATACAAGATCCTGGCTGGATACTCCAAGGCTATCAGTATCAATATTACCAACCCAATCACAACAAACTCATTTTCAGAAATCGCAGAGGAACCTGTACTAACTCAGTCAGACCACTTCGAAGACCTACAAGCATCGCAGTTAGATTTCCAGGAGCATATAAAAAACTTCACCTGGAAAGCCATCCGACATCATTCTCACCTGTCTATTGGGGTCACAGGCAGCCTTTTGGGAACCGCTGCCCTACTAGGAGCTATCTACTACATTCGGCAACGAATAACACGAAGGAAGCCACCACCCGCACAACCCCAGGCAGAAGAATATCCTCTCAAAACGCTCAATCTCGAAGAAACAATATAATTTATCGGTTTGCTTTTTTTTGTGGCTTAAAATTGGCAATATGTTTAATCTTGTCTTTAACAGATTAACCAGATATAAATTTATAATTATTCATTTAAATTTTACGAAACATTCTAAAAGTTAAAAGCCACCAAAAAACGCAATATTGCATTATGCAAGCGCGGCGACCTACTCACAGTCAAGTTTAAACACCTCGCAGTCGCCGCTCAGCATTTTTACACGGCTTCGCGTACACAATTACGCAAGGCCGTGACAAGGTTTAAATGCCTACAATCGCAGTTCAGCATAAAAGACGCTCGAGTTCATGGAGTCCATATCATATCACGGAAGCAAAACCGCTGAGTATTGTTTTGCAAGACTAGTAAATTAACCTACTGAATATAATACATTGCACCTGTTATTAGAAATGAACTTTGTATATTACTATGATCTAAGCAAATTTGTTTGTATATATAGAACAATTATTTTTGTAATAAACCAGTCTGCATTTACTTGTTAGATTCACTTACTGCGTCGCTGTGGGTCCAAGCCTATAAATAATTAAGGGATGTGAGGCTGCATCTCACACAGTGACGAATTATCATCCCGTTAAGTGGCATGACTAAGCTGTCTTAAAGCGGAAACTGCTGTCTCAGTTCTGCGCTTAACATAAGGGATGGAACCAGCAAAATAACGTAACGGACGCCTGATTTCTACAGCCTCCAGGCGAATCTGTTCATAAGTAACACGTGAGACTGTTTTAATCGATTCACTTATATAACTTAAAGTAAATCGTATTTCAGATAGCACCAAGTTTTAATTAAATTTCAATTAGTCTGAAGAAGCTGCTGAAGTAGCGAAATGTAAACATTTTCAATGATTTGACCAACCTTTGGCAAAAAAATTAATAAATTGGCTTCTACATTTTATCAAAGAAAAACTGTAGTTTTTCAGAAATAACGACGCAAAACAAATGTACAACAAAATAAAATACGAAGAAGTGAGATGTGGGATAAAGGCAGAAAGCCGAATAAAAACAAGGTGGAGGAAATCCAGTTCAATGAAAAAATGGAATAGAAGAAATATAAAAAGAGCATTTTAGCACACTCTTAAATGACGAGGATGTTAGGTACGTGATACAGGAAGAAGAAAACACCAACGATCACCGTAAACTAGCAAGTAGAGTAGAACTCGAGGAGGCAAGAGTAAAAAATGCGACATAGTAAATGGAGAGTTAATCAAGTATGTGTGAGCGGAACTAAAATGTTACTAGAAGAGTTGATGTTCCTCTACTGACGAAAGCGATACACAAAACCAACTATAAAGTACTAATCACAATAAAATGACTTTCACTGGTGATTTAGTAAAGAGCATATTTTCGGCCAACTTTGTCGTGTTAGTTTCTCTCTAAGGCTACTGACGATGAAGGCTTAGCTGTCGAAATACGTATTTAGCGTTTGTTAAATATTTGTGTGGTTAGGGGTTTTTAACGAATTGTGTCATACTAACCACAATAATTCATACTGCCCTCGGGAAATTGTAGAGAAGCTTCTTGGAGACTAGGTCTGTGGGTTTTAAAGCAAACGGACCACAACAGACAAAAACTAGAAAAAGGTCACGAACACAATTTATAGATTTTACAAATAAAATGCCTTCGATACGGTTAACTGAAAAACGCTGCTGCATACTATAGAAATACATCATCTCCAACAAAAGCTATTCTGTTTAACAAAGATGAAGTAGCATAGCAACAATAAGAACAAAAGAGAGAATAAGTTTTAAAATAAATGCCGGTGTCAATCACTATTAATTTGCAACATAACATAACAACTGCAAAACTGAACAAAAAACATTGCAATGGCTAGGAATAAAAATTAATAGCTGCAATAGAATAGATGTTTAACAGCGATTTCACGAAGGACATAAAAGCTACTGTATAAAAAAATACCGAAGTAATGTATCTACACGAATAACTAAGTTTTATGGAAAAGAAGATCTGAAGAAGAATAGATACTCGGTTTAATTGCAGTAGATAACAAGGCGAAATATGACTCTGAGGCTATTCAATGAAACATAAGGGGAAAGAATATGCCATCCCTGGTTAGGAGACGTGTTAAAATGCAAAGAAAACGGAGGAATAATACTTGAGATAGAGCGATGATAGGAAGAGATGGAGCAAGATTACTAAAGCTCATGGCAATCTGTGAATCTGTATACGAAAACTGAGACTAATCCACGCTAAAAAAATTGATTGCCAAACCGATGGCAACATTTCTTCGCGAAAATTTGCCAATAGGATCAGTAATAAAAAAAAAATACTAATCGGCAACAAGAAAATATATTTATCTAAACACAAACTAAGCAGTTAGTAGACCGAACCGAAAGCTACAAATGCGCCGGTGTAACGTGTCTGTTAAATTGCAGGTAATATAGTGCTGAATTTGGCAAACCAAGACGACCAAGCTCTGTGAACTAGTGATTACCACGTCTACATAGTATTCGGGAGGTCGTGGGTTCAATTCCCGTGACCGTCTGCTCTGATACAGGTTTTTAGGTTTTTTCTTGAGTCAACCTTCCCTGAGGTGAATGCCGCTGCAGTACTTCTCCACCTTGAGTAGCTTCTCTTCCATTTTCCACCCCTCCTTTCTCTCACCCATCCCACCCATCCTTCAATTCCCGTTATTGGCTGAAGACCAGCCCGCCTGAAATGACCCTGAATTTTTACCTTTTTCTTAAGCCGTAACGAACTAATTTCCATCAACATTTAAAGGCAAGGGTTTTTGAATAAGGCGTGCCACCTGTACCTAGGTAAGCTTTCGAAACATGTCCCCTTAAATAAACAACAATAAAAAACTTAAAACTGCTTCAAGAAGAATGGAAAGATCAATGCTGCAAATACTACTTTGGCACAGAAATCCTTCCGAATGAGTTAGAAATAAGAGAAGGGTGACTAACATTGCAAAACAAATAACTAGATTGTATGTACAGGACATTTACTACGAAGTGACCATTAAAGGAAAGTTACTGAGTGGAGACCAAAATTAGGCAGAAGAAATTAATTCAGATCCAGAAGGACATGGAAAGATGACATTTAGTGTACAGAGGAAGTCGATGGCTAGAAGAATAATTGAATAGAGAAGCAAGACGACGACTTGGGAGAATGTATTTCCAAACATGGAACAATTAACGCTGGTTGTGATGACGCTGATGATGAGGAATCAAAAAAAAGTTTGGCGTTTTCATTTACCTTTCTATTTGATTTTTAACTTTTTACATTGCTTTGGCGTACTAACTTATTTCTTATTTGCTTCTACGTTTCTTCAAAGTTGTTGTTATGTTGTATTTTAGCTAGAGGTAGCTACTGCAAATGATCATGCAGGGCAAAATTATAGAAAAACGCAGCATTGGAAAAGAAGAAGTCGTGGCTTCGCAACTTAAGAGAATGGTTCAATTGCTCAACAAACCAACTTTTCAGAGGAGCAGTTAACAAAACGCAAATAATCATGATGATTGCCAACCTTCCAAAGAAGACGGCACCTTAAGAAGAAGAAGCTCCCCACTTATTGATACCATAGAAAGTAGTTACGTTTATATTTGTTTATACTCCATAATTTCCAATTAATTGTTTATCACTCTTTGGTTTTGCTACTAGATTTAAAAATATATTATCGATATATAAAATCGAACGAAACTGAAAATTAATTTGCTCTAGTAACCTTTTTTTTGTATAACATACTTGGTATTTAACATATGCAAGCTACTAAAGACAAACTTACGGTTTCTTTTTATTGTCTTGCAAGTACAACAATAAGAATGGAAATTTAGCTTGTTGCTCTACTAATATGTAAATAAATAAAATACTAAGTAAGTTAACTAAGTTAAAAAATGTACGAGTTGGTAGAAACTAGAAACAACCATACTGCCACTAACGCTACTGCCGACAAGACCAAAAGAGTATTTCGAAATTTGGCAAGCCTTTTGCTGGGTTTTTCGGACTTCCCAGACAATGAGCAGTCACGGGTGTCGACGTTCTTCGTGGTATTACAAATTCTGTGATTAGTTTGCAAAGCCTGATGTAAATGTTCTGGACTGTATAAATTCGTAGTTTTGTTATTTGGTCAAGAAACTATTATTGTATAATATTACACAATGGAGAAGCATTTAAGACAGTTTTAAATTATATTCTAAGCTGAGGATGTTTTAAAGTTTCTTACAGATACGTTGTTACTACAAATATAATTTTCGGCTGTACCGTTCTCGTTTTATTCCACCATCCTACTACTACTTTTGAAGCATTGTGCGACTCTTTCGTTTTACAAATTTATAATGAAGGTTAAAATTAACATTAAATATAATAAATTAGAGATTAAATTATGCAGTGAAAGAAGAGAGAAATCCGTTTTTCTTTGAAATAGCATTTTGTTTCGATATATCTGTGCGAACTGGGATGGCATATGACAATTGGACATCATCTGCAGAAGAAAACAGATCTATTCCTACCCAGCCACTGGCTCTACTTGCGCAATCATTCAATTAATCCAGTAAAAGTTAAAATCAAAAGGGGAAAGAGAAGTTTATCCGCAATTTTTACTAAGGAAATAATATAAAAGCTCTAATATTAGTACCATCGTTGCATTATGTAGGATTTTAAAACTCGAAATTGTTTTTTTACATCAATACCAAAGCAGCAGTTGATTGCCTAGGCTAGATCATTTTATAAAGGGTTTCTAACAAATCTAGTGTGATACACGCACACAACTTCCGTTTTTCCACGATCGTTTCTGTAGAATCAAAATTGTGACGGAAGTAAAGCATTTACTCCCTAGAGACAAAATAAGCCAACAATTTCCCTAGGGAGTTTTCATTATGACTGAAACAACAATAATGTCAAATTCGAGGTTAGCAGGTTAGGTTTTGCGTCAATCTGTGTCAAAACTGATGCAAAACCTAACCTGATAACATCGAATTTGACATAGACTTACAGTGCCACCAACTTTAAAATTTAAAAATGTCAATAAATTGCGTTTAAAAAAAACAGGTGTGTAGTTTTAAATCTTCCTGCAACGCGAAAAAAATAGTATATGCAATTCGAAGAGACTGCTATTTTGCTTCAGTGCTATGTGAACCTCGGGCTTTTCCTCGAGTCACAAATTGCACCTCAACAAAATAACGCATTTCTCTCCTTCATTGCACAATTTACTATTACTATTACAGTAATTAGCCAAAAATTTGTTTTTTAATTTCTAAGCATTTGTTACAAATTTTCAAAACTTACAAATTCTACAAAAACCGTACGCATTTTCTCTAAAACTTTAAGCTGAATTCAAAAATGTAATAATATACCGGCTGTTCTATGTAAAATAGGGGTTAATAAAACAATAGAAAAAAGTAAAAGAAACCCATTTTAGAGGTATTCAACTGGAAAATCACCTATCTCACATCAATACACATTAAAAATGTAATAAAAATGTAACGTTTGAAAAAAATTGTTAGAACCGTTTTTGAAAAAATAGAAAAAAACTGAAAAATTACAAGGGTAAACACCATACTTCCGGTTATGTGATTTTCTTCAAAAGCTTGCTGTCGCATCTAGATAGTACACAAAATTTATATATGAAGTTTCAACTCCATACCGCCATACCTCTTTTTGCTTTTGAGATATTCTGTTCACAGACAGACAGACAGACACACAAACAATGAACAAAAACATGTTTTTTCGGTTCAGGGGATTCTAAAACGTGAAGATCTGTTGAAAACTGAATTTCGAATTTTTGGGGTGAATCCAATACTTCCTTTATCGTAAAAGGAAGTAAAAAGATATGAATCAAGAGTGTTTCGACTAATATTTTGTTTACGTTCCGTAGGGCGTTGCTTGTAGCATTTTGAGCTGTCAAGTTTAATCTCCAATTTGTGATTAAGTGCCACAATTGTCATAAGTGTTATAATTCACTTATTGTGAGGTTGTGTTTATTACCTACCGATAACGTCACTAGATCAACACACGAAAGTGTAAGGTACTGCCATTAGTGATTTTTTTTATATCTATCCTTGTCGCACAATTTTCTCCAACTGGGGATAAAAACACACTCTAAAAATCACGGCCTGATGAATTGTTTCACATAATTACACTAATAATAAATAACATAACCTAACACATTCCTGACTTTACAACAGTGCCATTACACCAAAAAGAAAATCCCCAAAAACTAGTGTCTTCCCTATTGCACTTGGGAAATTTGTATTTGCTATCTTTATCTCACAATTTTCTCACATTCTCAGGCGAAGAATGGAAGGGCGGTACCTTACACTTAGTGTATTAATCTATCGACCTTACCTACCGAGTCTAAACAACACCATATTTTGAACTCGATTAACCAGGTTCGTTGCTTAGCTAAGTGTAACATATTATACAAGACATGCTCTAGCAAAAACTTTTAAAGCACTCCTGTGCCGTTTCTTAGACACCGTTAGAACTGTTTTAGATAAAACAATTCTAGAATTCATAAAACCCTGAACGGGGTACAAGGTAGTAGCTCCGTCAACGTCGCCAAAATGGACAAGATGTACCGTGTCATTGTTGAATAAAAAACAAATGGTTGTGGAAAATATTCAAATCTCATAGACAGTGATTGTTTAATTCAATTTGCACCCATGGTGAGTTAGAATGTCGGCAAATAAAGCTCGGTAGTTAATATTCAACCTATAAATCTATCGTGTGTTTAAAAAAAATCGCAGCATGCCATGATAAAATTGATGTTTGCCATAACTTGATATATACCCATTGAAGCAAATGAACTACCATAAGTCAGAGAGAACTAAATTACATCTTAATGGTGAACTATTTTCTTAAAAATATACAACACTTACTAAAAATAAATTGTATTGCCTGTTATGATCAACACACCGTCGTTGTTGTGTAAATGCCATCATATTTTCCTTTGTGCTTGCTAAAAGTAAACTTAATGCAGTGCAAACTTTTGCCTATTACAGTGACAATTTTTTTCATAAACAAAACGCAGTCTGACATTCACCTACAGGCTTACGTTAAGATACGACTAGTTTTTTTATCTTTCTTTCCAAGGCCTCCCCTAAAGGAGTTTTTTTTTTGGAACACACGATAAGTATGTTTGTAAATTTAGTTACTGAATAGCAATCACAAATCTTTTTAATGAGGCCCTGCTCATAGAGCAACACTAATAGAAGCCGAAGAATGTCAACAATGCCAGTCGTTGGTGTTTGTTTTACGGTTGGTTCATTTCAAATAAACAAACATTGCCTAGCATCATAACATCGTACGTTAGCACAATTCGGAATCCGAGCCTGATTCACCTGTACGCAGAAAAGGAGGGAGAACCGAGCGCGGAGAGAGACGCCCGATTCAAATGAGGTAAAAGGAGATGCCACGAGCTGATCAGAGCCCTCGGTTGTAGCACCGTCACGTCGACCTGGAAAGAGGTAGACTGAGCGTCACGGTTGCTGCGGGAGCGAGACGCAGCAACCGCGAAAAGAAGGACGCCCGAAAAGACGTTAGATACGGGCCATTTGCAAAACGCGCTTTTTGGCTCCGATGGACTTCCAGGTATCCTTCCTAGGGAAAAACTGACTGGTCCAGCAGCTGGTTTCGGTGTTGCCAGATTAAGACTTAAAAAGTTCTTTATTAGTGTTGCTAAAATCCTTCATATCGAAGATACTGGGCTTTAATTACACGAGTGGCCGATTCCAACCAGTCTCTTTTTTGGTCAGAATCGAAAAATGATTATTCTTCGGCATTCAAATGAGGCAGAGAATTAACCAATTGAGCTGAAAACAATACATTTTTGAAAATGAATTCTTCGTTCAACTAGTTTAAATTATGCTGCAACTATTAATTATTCAATTGAAAAAATTGGCATTCATAGGAACAGTCTGATTTTTTAAAATAAAATATGTTTTGTTAATCTAGATATTAATAAACCACGACCCAAAAATGCGTATTAAAACTTCCTTTTTCCAATGAGGAAATTTTTATAATCAACATAAAATTCAAAATCTCATTTTTCAAAGCCCATAATTCACCACAAAATTTCTGCACATCGAAGAAATTACCTCAGATCTGGCAACGCCGGCTGGTTTGGCTGTCCGTAACGATTCCGCCCGGGGCCCCACTTTGAGAAAACGAAGAATGAAGCCGCATTCCAACAGGTGTTTGTAGGTTAAGGAATTTGACTTGCGACGACCTAGAGAGCCGTTCTCGCTGGATGTACGAAACTTGGTTTATGCGCTGTGTAAGTGCAGCCCAATTCGAGCACCTGCAGTGATAAAACGGCGAGCGCCATGGAGATAGCCTATCGGAGTTTTGCTGTTTGCTGTCGTAACGTTCGGGCTGGAGATAGCTGCATGCGAACGCTTTATCTTTTAACGGTTTTGGGAATTTGAATATCTTGCGCGACCGCCGGCTCAGATTCCTGCCAAGTTCAACAGCACAGCACGACTTGTGATATTGAAAATAGAGCACTTAATTAACACCTGCCAATTGAAGCCTTCAGAGTTTGACTTCTCACAGTTCCAATAGAATACACTAGAAAAAATAAATTTGTGACTGAATATAGTTCATACTATTTTGTACAGTCAATTCACCACGATTGAGTTAGTCAGCAAAATTGCTAAAAATCTGTAGTTGAAACTGTGATTGGGAATAATCTTTCAAGAAGATAACACCGAAAATTTTTAAACATATACCAATTACGTTGTATATTTCAGATGGAGCTTCAAAAAATGAAGTAACTTTATTCGATACAGAAATTAGCAAATTTTTGTTGGGTTATTATCAGCGGTGCAGGAACTACTGTAATCATGGGGGGGGGGCAAAAAATTTTTTTTAATGGTTTAACATGACTAAGCTTTATATTCGACTGTTCCAAAACCACTTTATTATTTAGCGTCCATAAAGTGCCACTTTAGTCCACCTGTTCGTCTGTCAATGTTCAATAGTTATTATGAAAATAATAGCTATTTATGCAACAAGTGCTAAAAGTCGACTTTTATGCGCGAGACATGAAAATTATGAAACGAAGCCGAAGGCTGAGTTTCATAACATGTCTCGCGCATAAACGACTTTTAGCACGCGTTGCATACAAAATTTTATCTACGACCTTAATTTTACCGTTATTAATCCATAAATATCGATTTAAGAAAGGTTCGCATCTGCGACGCTGCGTCATAATGAATAGTAGCCTACGCCGCTGGCGATTGTTTGGCCACGCCCGTGCTGTCAAGGTGAGTTTCGAAATGTAATTATTGATACTCCACATATGACTGTATTCATTACATAACGCTTTAATTATTTCAAAAACGCTTTACCTGTAACGCAAGAAGCAACTAGAATAGCTTTACAACTTCACTTGCAGTTCGAAATTGTAGTTTTGAACCTCGCTTCACTTTTAGCACATGTGCTAAAAGTAAACAGCTGATTTCTTTAAACACGGTAAACTATAAAACGTCACTTTTAGTGAAACAAGCTAGCGCTAAAAGGCCTACTTTTAGTAGTGGTCGTAGATAAATGTCATTTTATTAAAATCAGGAAAGAAGATTGTATTAGGTTACTGAAAACTTTACAAATAATAGAAAGAAATTCATCTTTAATACCTTACGGTAATAGATCGTTATTCTTGATATTAATAACGCAATTAACCTAGAAGAAGCGCACTTCGAAACTATCAAATGTTTGAATAGCAACTTGAATTTTCTGTGTGTAATATAGATGATATTGTAGATAAAATAATATCTTTTGCAGTGCAGTCGAACGTAAAACTTTGCATGCAGCTCGTACATAATCAAACCTTATTTGACTCGTCCTCTTTACCGCTACGCTACGCTCGCTCTGCATAAAATACTCCAAGAAAGTCCTACATTTATATACTTGATACATAAATAACTATAATAGTTACAATTAAGCTATAATGCTTTTTTCTCGATTCCGTCTATCTCTCTGACTGCCTGTTGGCGGTATAGCTCAACAACTATTTGTTGGAGGAAGGCGATACTTTGCATGCAGATTATATATCGAGAGATCCAAAAAAACCTGTTCCTCAGCGGGCTGTGGAAATTCAACGTACGAATAATATGTTGGTGACACTGTACGTCAATGTCAAATTCGACGTTATCAGGTTAGGTTTTCCGTCAGTTATGACACAAAATGACGCAAATCCTAACCTGCTAACCTCGAATTTGACATTGACGTACAGTGTCACCAACATATTATTCGTACGTTGAATTTCCACAGCCCGCTGAGGAACAGTTTTTTTTGGATCTCTCGATAGCTACCTGGCATAAAACCGAAAGCATCTCAGAGTAATATATACTAGGTGAGCACCTTAAAAATTTAAGTTTTGTTTATTTTTGCTTTAACTGAGAAATAGATGAACGTAATAATTTGTACATAGCTCAGTTTTATGATTGTCAAAAAATGAGCAGATACAGGGTAAACATCACAAGTGGGACAGCATAATATGGTGTCTTTCTGACGCAGCAGAAACTCGGCTCGAAATATTCGCCTGGGGGCGAAAATTTATGTAATTCACATTTTTTGCAAATGAATGTAATTCGTGCGAGGGAAGTTCAGTGTAAACCCCTTTATAGATTTTTTTCATGTGGAAATACAGTGTAGGGAAACCATTGAGAACAAACACTGTCACTGCATGGCGTTGTGTTGGTGCATAAACATGTGGTTATTATATTTGCAATGAGGATAGGTTTTATGTTGACTGATTGACACTGTGGTTATTTTAAACTGTAGTTCTGGCTATTATAAACTAAAATTGTTCTTAGTGCAATACGTACCAACTAGTTAAAATCAAATTATAAAATCACATTTCAAGTTTATAATAGCCAAAGCTACAATTGAAAATAATGAAATGGCAACCTGTCGACATGAAGCCTAACCTCACCACAAAAATAATATGAAATTTATGTACCAACACAATTCAACCTAGTGACAATGTCAATGATTTCCCTAGAATTTCGAAATTTGCATTACCATATGAAACAAAAATGGACTATATCGAATTCTTCGTGTTTTATTTCTGCACCGCCTACAATAGAACGAGTTTTAGCATATTGTATAGATTAATGTGAAAACCCTATGTGCACATTTTTAAAAACCGTATGAAATATATCAGGGGGACAAATTATACTATTTGCTCCCCCCCTCCCCCCAATATATTCTATGAGGGGGCAATCTCCCCCCTTGCCCCCCCTGTTCCTGCGCCCTTGATTATTATCCAATAGGGAAATTAAAGAGAAAGTTATTTTAGCCGATTTTAAATAAAGAACAGTGTCTGAATACCCATCATCATTCAAAAACCTGGTTTATATATAAAATGTATAAAATACATGAATTGTCTCTGATTCATTGCTACTCCATTCAAAAGTACAGGAAAATCATTTGCGAGGATATTCTCATAGCTTGTCCATTAAAAACGGAGGAAAATAATTTATTTATTAAGT